>JARYZH020000277.1:0-116978 GCA_030021035.2 Notholithocarpus densiflorus | reverse complement strand
GTTGAACTGTTAAACTATATAAAAATTCAGCTACTAAAAACGTGAAGTTTATAAATCACACACCAAAGCCTATATTCACCAAAATTGAACCCTAAATCACACACCAAAACCGAACCCTAATTGTCACATTCAATCAATAAAAACAAAGACAGCAACAAAAGCAATGCACAATATTCAATCAATATGATTGTGTTGCGTAAATCAAGATATGAATTTAAATAATGAGTAAATTGTTTTTTAAAAAATTCCATTGGAAGATTTGCCGAAGGAAGTAACAGAGAGTATTGTAGTTCTCGTCAGTGTTGCTAACCTCGCCGGAATATTCCTTTTCATTCTATTCCATTATATTATTGACATTTTCATCCCAAAACCCATAATCCATCATTCTATCTCCTCCATAACCCACAATTCTCACTGCTTTCATAAGTCTAAGTATCTCTATACAGATCATTGATCATTACCACTAACGAATATATGCATTCAACAACACCATACAACTACTCCATCATCATCATCATAATTCATAAGAAGAGTTTGTTGGGGATTTCACCAAATCAAGGAGTAACAACGAAAGAACAAAATGAATACAGTAAGCAAACTAAAATTATGATTGACTTGGAGGCATAATTGAATGTTATTCTTAGATAATAATTGTCCCCATATACAAGTTGCTAAAGGGTTTTTACAAATTTGTCCCTAGGATACAATCAAGTTTATTGGATTCTACAAATAGCAATTTTGGAGAATATCCACAAGATTTCTTGTGTTTTTTTAAACTTACTATTTTGGAGAGATGATATATTTTCAAGTGAACATAAATCTCTGTTTATACCTATAGAGTTATATTTCATCAAAAGGCACGTATGGAGAGTTAAAATGTTTCGTAAAACTGTTTATAATACTTGAAACTTTTTCAAACATTCAAGACAGTTATCATAAAATTCTGCAGAAATTCAGTTTTCACGAGTTTCGATCGATCGAGAGGAATCGAGCATCGATCAAAGTCTCTTTTCAATCAATTGAACACCGATCGAATCAAGATGAGACTCCATGATATTATTCATAATCACTTCGAAGTTTTTACATTTTTTTCTAGTTTAGCTATCTATGTTTTTATGGATATACATCGTTCTCAATACTCTGTCACTATTCCAATTAAATATTATTTTTATTTTTATTTTTGGTTTTCATTCACATTTACCGTCCCAAAAAAAAAAAAAAAAAATACAACCCACCCCGACAACCAAAAAAAAAAAAAAAAGGTTAGTTTAAACTTGCAAAGTCTGACAATGGCCAACTTGGTGTATCATTTGGCGTATTCAACAACGCAAATGCAGTGGCCAAATTTTCACTGTGATATGCAGTAGAAGAGTGTGTCTTTTCTTCATCCCCATTCCCCATCAGTTACCTCTAAAGTTTCTAGTGTGTCATTCGGTTTAAATGAATAAACCTTGTTTTTGATGTTAATCCAGCTCCAATCATGTTTTTTTTTTTTTTGAGTCTCTCTTCTTTCATCATTTTTCTCACCCTAGAAACATCCTTCGATCTACCTGCAGAGAGGTACATATTCAACACCAAGACATAGGTTTCAATGTCTTTTGGTTTGAGCTTTAGTAATTGTTCAGCAGCATAAAAACCCAATTCTGAATTCCCATGTCTTCTACATCCAGCCATCAAGAGCGACAATATAAACTCATTGGGCTCAAAATCATTTTTCTTCATAAAATCAAAAGCTTTATTTAACTGACCCAACCTCACAAACATATCAATCAGGCATGCAAAGTGGTCCATTGACTCCATTACATGCTTAATCTTATATACCTTTTGCATCATCTCAAAGTAATTGAGTGCTTCCTTGACCATTCCAGCATGGCTAGTGGCTACAAGCAAATAGAACACCCATAAAAGTAATCTAGTTTGGTCTAACACCAGCCAGTCTCATATCCTTAAAGAGCGACAAACAATAAGAGATGGGCTAAGAACTAAGACAAAGAAAACTCCAATTACATATGGAAGTTATTACAAGAATCTGGATGGACCAAAAAATGGTGAACATGCTCCTCTACAACAAAATCTAAAAAGTTTAGAAACACCGTAACAACAAAATCCTTACATTGAAAAAAAGGTTGCATGACCAGTTTGCTACATTGCGATAATATTCATTACCAATTAATTATTCTTCTCTTGACGTTGAATGATTTCTTGGCGAAGTTGGCTAATGCATTGTTGCTGCTTTGGATCCAAGTTTGCAGTATCCATTATGGTAATTTCCAATTCTTTCGTCATTCGTTCTAATTGAAGCCTCTCTCTCTCTTAACACGAATCAATTCTTCAACCTCCATTTTCTTGTCCACAAGTTCTTGATGCTTCATTTTCTTAATCTCTATGAGTTCTTGAGTCTTTTTTCTCATCAAATTTTTTGTTCTTTTTTTCTGCCAGTACTCCTTCAAGATTCAAAATCAAACTGTGATTTAAGATTAGATGCTAGGTTATGAAAATGAGAAGATATTAATCACCCACTATACATGATTGAAGTTGGTCTTCTAGAAATTAATTGGAAACTCAAATTTTGATCATGAACATGTTAAGGTTCACAAAAATCAACATGTCATCTTGTGAAACATTTTTTAGTATATATTATATGATTTGAACATGAGCTGAATAATAAGATAACTGTATGTCTAACAATGCTAATTAAATTTACTTATTTGCAACACACCAGTGTACACTATAAAGAATACAACTAAGTTTAAAAGTACCTCTTTCTCAACCCAAAAAAAAAAAAAAAGTTTAAAAGTACCTAAATAAAAATAAAAAATAATAAAAATCTTTTTTAACAATGCTTATAGCATGTGTAAGGATAAACATAACAACCATGTGTGGAGACAGATGTGGAAGGGGGTCCCTGTTTAATCCAAACCCAAATACACGGTGCATCATGTGGGTTCTTGATTCATGATAGGCAGTAAGGACATGTAAAATATAAGTAAGTGCATGCATATTTGCAAATAAACTACACACACATACGCGGAGAGAGAGAGAGAGTGTGTGTCATACCTTAATCAAATCAAATGGAGAAGAATTCCAAAGTTAGGCCTTTCTATGCTCCTACTTTGAATTTGTCAAAATCAAAAGATCTCAAATAAATAAAAAATAAACACCAATTAATTTTCTCTATACAATAAGATAAGAGAGATTTGCAATATAAGAGACCCAGAGATGTAAAGCCCATGTTTATTGCTGCGACTTAAATAATGCTCCCAAGTGCAAGATTGTCGTGAAGTAATAACTCGGTAAGTCCGATGTCGAATCCACAAGGAAAAGGGAATTGATTAGCAAACCACAAGAAAAAATAAGTAAAACAATAAAATTATATTGAAGAGAAATTTTGAAAGTTTGGTGAAGGTAATTTTGAATGAGAGGAAATAACAATATATTAAGGCGCTAAGGTTTAGGGATCCACACACAGCATATCTATTGGTAGTCTTAACAATATTTATTTTTTAACTCAACTAAAATTTATATGAAAGATGATCTTAGTTGGATGATTTAATAATAAGAACTCAAGAATTAATTGTCTAAGGTAGTTTCATGAAATTGATTGATTTTAGGCAAAACAAAACTAGTGAATTAGTTCGTAGGGAATACTAAGCATTTAATGTGCCCAGAGTCTACGATAAATCAAAAAATTATACAGAACTAAACACTTTGCTAAATGAGTAAATTAATAAAAAACGTAACATAAGAACATACCAATAAACAGTTGGTTTCACCCCCTGCCTTAGCAAGGCTTCTAGCAAGCCATAACATAAATAAAACTCTAAAAATTGTAAAGAAACTTTAAAAAAACCTAAATTACATTCTACGGTAGCTCCCCTCTGAATTTTGCCCTAAAAAGCCTTTAAATAGATTAAGGAATCCTATTACAAATTGAATTTCCGTTTGAAGAAAATCCTAGGTTTTCAGGCTTCACTTAACCTACGTTTTTGGCCCATTTAAATTCAGAATTCGGACATTTAGTAAACTACAAAGTTGTAGCCCTATAAGTTAACTTTTTAGCCCAACTTAAATCATCTCGATTGGACATCTGAGCCGAAAGTTATGCCCAAAATACTAACTAGTGCGCAAGTTGTAATCCTAGTCCGAATTGGACTTGAATTTGGTGTAAATTTCCTTTGATTCCTTACTCCAATTGGACTCAAATTTAATTGGGTTGTCATTCTTTAAATTCATTATGGCCATTGTCAAAGTAAAGTCCATTAGTCTTCTTCTTTGCACAAATCCACTTATTTAATTCCATTCCCCTACAAAAGACAAATTTACGTATCAAAATTCAATTAAGCATGAAATTAATTATTCAACATTATTCCAAAACCAAATATAAAATGCATGAATTAGCTCAAAATATGTATGATAATGCTTTATAATAATGATATAAATATGCAAAATTAAGCTATTATCATTTATGAAGGTTATGCAAATAAAAAAAAGGGAAAGAGAAGCAATTTGAAGATGCAATCATGCAACTTTTTTTCACAATAATGTGAGTGTACAAAGGATTTCTTATATTTATAATGAAATTGGTTTAAAAAATATCTTATGAGTTGAGTTTTGAGTGATGGTCTCCATTTAAAGGTCTTTTCAAGATCCTTGCCAAAATTCAAAATGTCTCTAACATAATAGATTGGGTATACATATTTTTAATTTGAAGGAGGAGAATGGATAATAAGGATTTAGAGACGTGTATTGTGTAGTAACTAATTGTTATTGGTGATATTTAAAGTTAGTGGAAATGTCAAAACGATTGTGTTGGGTTGTTTTATTTTTTATTTGCTTAACTCAATGTACCCTTTCTAATAATAGATCTCTTATTCAACCATCTGAAACTTTATCAGTTGATTTAATTGAAACTCACATATATTTTCGAAAAAAAAAAAAAAAAAAAGAAGCTAAAAAACACATGATTGTATCTTGAGTATCATATGCTTGCTGATATGCACACCTCATAAGATTAAGCTAATGAATTTTTTTAAACAAAAAAGAAAGGAAAAAAAAAAAAATTGAAAGAAGAAAGGAGGAAACCCTTAAACCCTTACCCTCAAGATTGAAATTCCCCCAAGAAAATGAAAAAAAAAAAAATGATCATTACTCAACAAAAAAGAAAAAAGGAGAGTAAATTAATAAACAGAATGCAAGAGCAAGAGCCCCGGTTGGTTGGCCCATAAAACGTAAAACCCTCGTTGTACGAGACTCTCTATTAGAACTCAGGGAGGAAGGGTAGAGAGGAGAGCGTATGCATTTGAATTGAAATCACACAAAAACACAAACCAAATCAAAAAGAAAAATGGTGAACAAAGCATGGAGAATAATCCCAAGACCACTACTTGAAACCGTGTTAAACAACCACGCTCAGCACCATCGTGTTCCTCAGCCACTGATCCTCCATGGTCCTCGTGGTGTTGGCAAAACCACTCTCATCCTTGAACGTAACTTAAAAAACCCACTATATCTCTCTCACTCTGCATATTCATTATTTTTGTAAGATTTCTTGCTCTTATTTTTCATTTTTCAGGTCTACTCGGCGAGTGGAACAAAGGTCCTCACCTCACTGGCTATATAGACTTTGCTGAATCCATCGAAGACCACCATCCACAATTCAACAAGTCATTTCCATGGGCCTCATGGTCGAATTGTCCACCACCCACTTTGTCAAGCTGCCGAACCAAGCTCGAACACACCCTTGAATCAATGGTTGAAAAGGGTGTCAAGCTTGGCACCTTTAGCTCCCACCAAATATTCACCACACTCAGCAAATGGCACGGCCTTAACACCGCCCTTCGCCGTGTAATTCAGAGTAACAATGCTGCTTCTAAGTCTGCGGTTGTTGATAAGGCCTCCCCTTCGATTTTGTGGGATCGGGCAGTTTTCGCGCTATCTGCTCGATGTAATGCCCAAGAGATTGATGGGGTATTGGGTTTGAGTGAGAAATGGAAGGGCTTGTCTATAGAGGAGGCTTCATATTTTAGAGAGGCGTTTCTGGCGCTGAGATTGGCGAAGGAGGTGATTACAGTCCAACATGGGTGGAGGGCTAATGCTATTGCTCATTTGAATCGGACTGGTGGGTTTTCGAGGTCTTTAGCACATTCGTGTACTGATTGGCCCTGTTTGTTGCTCGAGTTGTTGTCACAAGCTGCTGAAATTGATCATTTTCAGGTGATTGACTAAAATATTAGGCTCATTCTATTACGTAGGCCACCAAATAATTTGACATACAGAAAATCTTCATTAATGCCATTGTCAGTGTGTGCTAATTCTAGGTGTGGTAGGCCTGTAAGCTAAATTGGTCTCTAAGGCAATTTATGATATTCTTTAATCTGTTCATGCTTGACGTGTAACTGTAAAGTTTGCGTGAAAGAGGTTTATGATGGTACATTTGTGTGGTTTTGACTAGTGGCTGGTGCTATTGTGAAGCTCTAATCGATAGACGTTTATGTCTCATATGGGCAGCCCAAGCTGGTTATTAACAATATCGATGTTCTACGCAATGCTACTCTAAATGATGATTCGTCGGTCTCTGCATCAATGTATCATGACAGTCTGATATGGAGAATGATTGCTTTGGGTGCGAATGAGCGGTGCCTGCCCATCATACTTGTTACATCAGATAGGTTAGGTCCATTTCTGTTCAGCTATGCTATTTTTTACTTGCTCTTTAAACCATAAGGCTTAAATTCTTTCATGGCGTGGTAGAAGCATTCTCCCTATGCCTTAATGCTTGTGCTTAAAGATTGATTTAAGGGCCAAATAGTTTGCCATTACACGCATCCATTTTCTTGCTTACTTCCTATTTGTTTTAACATTCTCTGAGGTTTTTGTAATACATAATATAATTTTTTGAGAATTTTCATTTCCATTTTAGAATTCTAATCCACCAATGTGCCTCAGCTACTATTCATACCGAGCCTACCTGGATTTTGGATTTACAGACATATTCATCTCTCGTGAGGTACTTAAACTAAACACCATTAAACTCTGTGTCTCTTCTCTGATGCATGGAAGAAAAATTATGGGAAGTTCTTTACTGCTTTACCATTTCATATGTGCTACTCTTTAAACTGTCTCTTAATTCTCTTTCTCTATCCCCCCAAACACCCCAAAACCCAAAAAAAAAAAAAAAAAAAAAAAAAAAAATCCCAGTGAAAATGAGTTTCTGGTGCAAGCTTTAGCTTATGAAATTGCTTTAGTGTTGACAACTCAACTTGAAATAGTTCATGATTGTATTCCATGGTATTATTAGAAAAAAAAAGATTGTATTTCATGATGATACAGGAACGGTCATTATTTGGATGCCTTCTCACAGATTGGGACTCCTTATACACATGCACACACGAACACTTGATATTGTGTTTGTTGTCCGCATATGTACTTGTTTATGTGTGCTTCACTTTGGGTTTTGACACTTGATCTGCACTTGTCTATGTGGGATATTTAGCAATTGACTTTTTTTTTTGATGATATACACACACACACACACACACACACACACACACATATGTGCCTTGATGGTTCTAGCTTATGTTACTCATTTCAGTTTTGTCCTATCTGCAGATGTTTGGATGGACTCCCCAAGAAGCTAAAATGCATATGGTTACTGATTATTTTAGTCCTTCAGAGGCAAGCAAATTCTGTCTATAGTTCAAGTAACAAAATCTCTAGAAAAGAAATACGGGACAAACCTTCCATTGGGGCAAAAAAACAAAGAAAGAAAAATAGACTGAAACTCAATTAGATTTTGCTATCAGAATTTACATTTCCCCTCCACCTCAGCTGTCTTCACCTTATTTTCCTAATTACTGGCAGCTTGGTGAATTTTAATCTTTTCTTTTGGTTCTTAGAGTGTTTAAACTTTTATTTTTTATATCAAAATTGCAGTGGACAGTGATTGCTGAGGTGCTTGGACCAATCCCTCGACATCTATTTGAGCTTTATGCTCTTAAACAAAGTGATTATTATCAGAAGTAAGAATGATTTTATCTTAGCTTGCCATTTTTTCCTCTAGTAGATATTGATAAGTCATATCCTGCTTTAAGAAATTTTGGGTTCCAGCTATATAGGGAGATTAGCCTTATATGAAAATAATGAGAATCATTGATCATAATTGAAAGTGGACAGTTCAGTGTCATGTTACAGTGTTAAATATGCAAATTAACATCTTTGTGCCTGATATCACTGAGCTCGTCATATTCATATTTAGCTGATGCCACCTTCTATTAGTTCATTAACCTGTTTATATTCAACTGTAGGGTGATGGGCGACAAGGGTAGTACTTTTGAGGACATTGTAGATGCATATTTAGCATATTTGCAGGTAATTTTCACAAATGAACATAGCTCTGCATCTCATTTCTTTTTGAACCCTAATATTGTATTCTTCTAAGATTTGTTAGTTTTTAATGAATCTTGAAGGGCTACATCTATAGTAATTATTTAACTCATGAGCATAAAGGAAAACATCTTGATGCTTGGCTAAGCTATTTAACATGCTAAATGAATAAAGTTCAACCAGTGAAATAAGTTTTGCTGCTCGCACTTACATAAGCTTTTGTTTCTTAAATGGAGTTATTGGCCTCATCTCTATGATCTTAACTTCATAGGTAGATATAGAGTAGGCTTACAGAGTAATGGTGGAATGGTTAAAGCTTACTGTGCAGAACATGATAAGAAAGATTAAGGTTGCAGCTTGCTAAAATTTCAGCTCTAAGATTCAATCTCACTGACACAGGGCACAGGGCAAAGGGGAACGCAATCAAATCTGATCTGGACAGCTTTGGTTGTGAGGATTAAGGGTTAGGTTTTAGTGGGAAAAGGGATGAAAAATAATAAGGATTATGGGGTTTCTAATGGGGAAAAGGAATAGTAGAATTTGGATCCAAATTCTGGTTGCTGTTCCAGTGCTGTGAATAGTAACACGTAAACCATGTTTTGGCTCTTTATTGGGTATTTTGGACTACTTAGTGGATGGGTGGTTTGGGGTTTTGAAGTTTTGGATTTTAGGGTTTAAAAGGTGACAAATCAATTGGAGTTTGCAAAGTTTTAAGTTACTAGGAAGTTAAAAACGGAAGAGAAAAATAATAAATTTATAGGCATCACACTTAGGATTTTTGTTGGCATCTTGCCTTGGTGAAGGTTGTATCACACAAACCTTAAACAAGCTTTATAATCTCTGAAAATTTAGAAAATTTATTCTTCCCATTTTTCTCAATAGAAAGCCTTTCATCCTTTAAGTAGAAGACTAATAGATATTCCTAGGAGAACTTGAACTTCCTTAAAACCTAATAAGATTCTGACTCCTTGGGCTTTTACTTCTAACAACTAAATAACCAGACTTGAATAAAACCCAAAATAATACTTAATGAACCATTAGTACAATCCATTTCTGGAAATTATGAAATTACAAAATTAACCTTGAAACTTAAAAAATAATAATAATTTGAGATTGACTTCTCACGGTCTGCATCACTTACTAACTTGGTGCTGTCTGTCACTCTCACTTATCTAATCCACACTAAAACTATTTTGTGACATAATGAAATGCAACTAATAATTATAGGATAAATTTATTGTGTTTATGCCAAGGCTGTTTAAATAAAATTCGTATGCTTTATCAAATCAAGTGTTGCAGATTTCTGTTATCGTACATGTGTATTACATTATGATTTATGCATTTATGCATTTATTCAACTAATAATTATAGGATAAATTGATGGTGTTTGTGCCAAGGCTGTTTAATTCAAATCTGTATGCTTTATCAAATCAAGTGCTGCAGATTTCTGTTATTAATGAGCTGTTATCATATTGGTATTACTTAGAATTTATGCATTTATTTGCCTGTTCTTGATTACTTTCTTAGTTTCTTTTGGATGTGCATTAAGAGGTGCCTCATTTGTTCATTTTACTTCATTTAAGATTACTGTGGTGAATCCTGCTATGGATAATGCATTGGAACTCCTGAAAAAGTTTGCTGTTGATGCACGGAATGGAAAGATTTCAAAAGATAAATTACGTTTTGGCGCACCTTGGAGGCATCCTCCCAAGACAGATGACCCCACCCAGTGCATGGAGTGGGCAAAGCTTCAACTGATGGATTTTGTTCAGTGTCTAGTCAATACAGAATTTGGGGTAATTTTTCTTTTTTCTTTACACGTAATCTTCTTTTGTTCTTAATCTGAGTGAAACTAGTTATGTTATTAAACCATGGTTAGCATTTAGGATTGGAAATTCGCAACCTCTTCGGCCACCTCCCTCTGTCTAAATCATGTCATTAGAAAATTTATGTACATGTCAACATGTATATGATCTATTTAATAGGTATTAAAAGGTTCTAGCAAATAGGTTGAAGGGGGTTTTGGGTGCGATAGTGTTGGAGTTGCAGAACTCCTTCAATTATGGGAGGCAAATCCTGGATTTGGTCCTTATAGGAAATGAATACTTGGATAGTCATATGAAAGCAGGTGAACCAAAAGTGTTATGTAAACTGGATGTGGAGAAGTTTGCAATCACGTTAATTGGGATTTCCTGTTGTATATTTTGGAATATGGATTTGGAGTGAGATGGAGAAAGTGCTTGCATTTTGTATCTCAACAGTCAAATTCTTGGTGTTGGTGAATGGTACACCTACAGGTTTTTTCAAAAGTAGCATGTGTTTACATCAGGGGGATTCACTTTTCCTCTTTTTTGTTTGTGATTGTCATGAAGGCTTTGAGTAGATTGATAACAAGTGTGGTGTCTAAAGGATACTTTAAAGGCTTCACTGTTGATAATTGGAGCAATGATGATCTATTATCTTTTATTTGCGGATGAAACTTTGATTTTTTGTGAGGCTAACTCTACCCAGATCCGATACTTAGGTGCATCCTTACTTGTTTTGAGGCGGTTTTGGGGTTTAGCATTAATTTGGGCAAGTCTGAGATAGTGATGGTGGGAGAGGTATAAAATATTCAGGGGTTGGCAAATGGTCTTGGGTGTAGAATTACATCTCTTCCCATGAAGTATTTGGGATTACCTTTAGGAGTGCCCATTAAGGCGAAATCTATTTGGGATCCCATTAGTGAGAGGATGCAAAGGAGACTAGTTGGTAGGAAAAGAATTTATCTGACAAAAGAGGGTGGCCGCAGACTCATCAAGAGTACGCTTTTGAGCCTTCCTACTTATTTTTTTCTCTTTTCCCAAATATAGTAGGAGTAGAAAATAGACTGGTAAAAAATTCAAAGAGACTTTCTTTGGGGTGGTATGGGCAATGAATTCAAGTTTCACTTAGTAAATTGCAATACATGCTGTCTTCCTTTTCACTTTGGGGGTTTGGGAATCAATAAGGTAATACTCTTTAATCAAGCCTTGTTGAGGAAGTGGTTGTGGCATTATGGGTGTGAAGAGAAGGCATCCTGGAGGTGGGTTATAGACTTGAAGTATAATTCCTCTTGGTGAGTTTTGGTGTTCCAAGGAGGTTCAGGGATCCTACTGTGCGAGTTTATGGAAATTGATCAGAAGAGCATAGGATAGTTTCACGAGATTTGTTAGATATGATGTTGGGGATGGCTCAAAAGTCAAGTTTTGGCATGACTTGTGGCTGGGGGAGTCTACTCTAAGGAGAGATTTCCAAAGTTGTTTCTTTTTGAAGCTACAGTGGCTAAACTATTTTGACTTGGTTTGGATTTTCTTGGTGTGATAAGAAAGTCAATTTCTTATGATAGAAGTAATTTGATTTTCCTTGTCCACCAAGAAATAGGTATTGAAGCCTTATATATAGATAGTGGTTGGTAACTTTAGCCTAAGAGGTGACATAAGACAAATTGTGGAATTTGTTTGCGTGTGGGTTTGTGTTAGGAATTAAAAGGTGGTTTAATGAGTTATTTGATGGCTATTTGGAAGATGGAAGTATGTGGGGTTTTAAGGTTTTGATAGGTACAAGACAGGATTTGATTTGGAGTTAAAAGAAAAAATTAAAAAAATAAGAGAAATATATGGTGTTCAAGGATTGTATGAACAGTACTAGTGAATAGTAGCATAATACATACGAGAAGAAAAGATGAAGAGAAAGGAAGAAAAGAACACATGAAGACCAGCATGCCTCAGTGATCAATACACTCAATCTTTTTATTAATCATCTAGCTGTTTTTTTAAGTACAATGAATACAAATATATTTAAGGACTCTTTCTTGTACTAGTAGCATTAGAACTTCTGATTCAACTAGTAAATTAAAAACCTAGTAAAAGACTAACTTGGACCCAGAGAAAATAAAACTAAGATACTTCAGGTCTCCTAGAAATATCTTAATTCACTTTTTTTTATAGGTAATAATACTTTTATTGAAAAAATTGAACATCATGTTCACGATAGTGAATACTCTGAACAAGAAACAAATACAATATAATCAAGAACTAAAAGAAATAGAGACTAAGAAGTCAGATAAAGAAGTACAGTTTGTACACCCCCACACACGAGCCCAAAGAAACAGAGTACCAAAGAGGAGAACGTTTAGATGATCTAATGTTCTCTCATTGTCTTCAAAAATACGGGCATTACGTTCCTGCCAGACTAACCACATTAAACCTGCCAGGATCATATTCCAAATGGTTGAACGATACTTTTCAAACCAGTTTCTCCAGATAAAGAAAAAAGAGCTGACTGACCTTGGCATTATCCACTGGATCCCAAACACTGCAAAAGCTTCACACCATAAGGCTTGAGAAAACTTACAATGAAGAAGAAGGTGATCCATTGATTCCCCATCATAGCAGCATAAACAACACCTATTAGCCAGAGACTGACCTCTCTTAACAAAATTATCAATGGTGAGTATCCCGCCATTAGCTGTTGTCCACAAGAAGAAAGACACCTATTTAGAAATATCTTAATTCACAGGGATTGTGAAAATTACAATTTAGCCATTGAATATAAAATTGACCAAAACTAGTTAATAGACATGCAAATAAAAAGACTATTTTAACCCTACGACATATAACTAAATCTTTAAAAGCATCTGACTTCAATTGGACAAATGTGGGCCCATAAAGTAAGTCTTGAATAAATAAATTTGCAAAGTAGTAAAAAAATTCCATCTTCCATGGCTGCATCATTCTCCCTAAGTTGGAAAATACTCAATGTCGAGCTTAAAGTGTTGAAGTATTCAATTGTTGCAAAATTTTCTTGGTTCCTTCAGAATCTTGAGAATAAGCTTTGAATCTTGAAACTTGTTCTGCATTGGTCGCCATCGTCCGCAAGAGTCTTGCCTTTAGGATATGTGATTTGATACGAAATTGATGTATGACATATTGGGGAATTTGTCTGTGTGCTTGTGGTGGGTTTAGGGTTAGAAAAATTTATGGATCTAGGGCTTGGAATTGTTGAAAAAGGGATTATGGGTTGTGTTGGGAATTAAAAGGTGTTTTGATGAATTATTTGATGCCTATTTGGCAGAAGAAAGTATGCGGGGGGTTTTAAGTTTTTAATAGGTACAAGAAAGGACTTCATTTGAAGTTGTATAGAAGAAGGGAAAGAGATAAATACATAGTGTACTGTGTACAGGGGCTGTATGAACAATACTAGTGAATAGTAGCACAAAAAAAGAGGAGAAAGGAAGAAAAGGACACATGAAGGCCATCATGCCTCAATGATCAAAAAATTAAATTTTATTAATCATTTCTTTTCTTCTTTGAGTACATTGAGCACTGATATATATATATACGATGTCTTTCTTGTGCTAGTGGAATTAAGATTTCTAGTTTGACTTGTAAACTAAAAGTCGAGTAAAAGTTGTGTTTATAAGAGGGTGGGGGAATTTCTCTAATTAAGAGCACTCTCTCAAGTATGGCTATGTATTTTTTTTTATCACTATTTCCAATTCTTGTTAGTGTTGCAATTTGTATGGAGAAAAGATGTGATTTTCTATGAGGTGGTTTAAATGACGAGTTTAAATTTCATCTGGTTGATTGAAAGACAGTGTGGGAGCCACTGCAATTTGGGGCCTTAGGAGTTCAGAACCTTGTGCGCTTTAATTAGGCATTATTGGGAAAATGGCTTTGGTGATATGCTACGGAAAAGGATTCCCTTTGGAAAACAGTGTTACATACTAGGTATGGTATTGATTGAGGTAACTGGATGTGCCGGATGGTTAAGGAACCTAAGGGCATCAGCTTTTGGGATGATGCTTGGTGTGGGGAAGTGCCTCTTTGTGAGGCTCTCCCTACGCATTTCACATTGCACAACACCAAGAGGCCTTGGTAGGGGATCTTATGAGGGGAGTAATGGCAGTTTGCTTTGGGATACCACATTCCTTATGCCTTTTCAGGATTGGGAGTTAGAGGCTTTGCATTCTTTTTTTGCCTTTATTTATTCTTGTAAGATTGGTGGTGGTGGGGATGATCAGTTAGGCTGTATTCCCTCAAGGAACAAGGGATATGAGGTTCTTTCTCAGGCCGCCCACATCCTCTCTGGTAGAAGAGTGTTTAGAGAGCAAAGGTTCCTCCTGAAGTTGCTTCCTTTGCATGGACAACTATTAGAGGTGGGATTCTTAATATGTATAATCTTTGTAGGAGAAAGATTTGTGTTGTTTGTGCAAGAAAAGCGGTGACTCTGCGGATCATTTTCTCCATTATGAGTTTACTTCCCAGCTTTGGTCTTTGGTGTTTTGTCTTTTTGGTCTCCATTAAACTGTGCTAAGAAGGGTGGTAGACATGCTGGTTTGCTTCAGGGCCTTTTGGTAGATACCAGAGTGCTGCTGTATGGAATGCAGCTCCTTTGTGCATCATTTGGACCTTTTGGAGAGAATGTAACGATTGCATATTTGAGAGGATTGAGCATTCTTTGTTGGACCTAAATTTTTATCCTGCTATGCATCTTTTATGATTGGATGGCTATTTGGAGTAGTCACTCTTGTTCTAAATTGATTGAGTTTTCAAATGCTTGTTCTTTTAGGTGATGCTCTTGTGGTGTCCGAGTACGCTGCTTGTGTACATAGGATGCTATGCATTTCTTATATTTCTAATAAAGCTTTCTTGCTTATCCAAAAAAAAAAAGACTAACTGGGATTTAAAGAAAATAACACCTAAGGTTAGCTTGTTTCTTTTCTCTTTTCTTGTTTGAGTGTTCTGCAGTATACCGTGTACTTGGACCTTTTTTGCTGAGGGTGCTACATTCAAGGATAGGGCAATATGGAACCCTATTCTTGAAAAACTCGAGCAAAGATTAGCGAGTTGGAAACAGTTGTATATATCAAAGGGAGGTAAGGTTACTTTAATTAAAAGTACTCTCTCAAGTTTGCCAACTTATTTCCTATCCCTCTTCCCTATTTCGTAAATATTGCTAACCGTATTGAAAAGATTCAAAGGGATTTTATATGAAGTGGGATTGATGAGTCCCCCAAATTCCGTTTGATTAAGTGGGCTCAAATTTGTAACTCATTGAAGTTTGGTGGATTGGGTGTTCGGAATTTGAGGATTTTCAATCAAGCTTTGTCAGGGAAATGGCCATGGAGATATGGAATGGAGACAACTCACTTTTGGAGGCGGGTTATTGAGATTAAATATGGGAATGATTGGGTTGGCTGGTGTACAAATTACAGACGGAGTATTGGAACCTTATGGTGTTAGTCTTTGGAGAACCATAAGATAAGGCTAGTCAAATTTTTCTAAATCCATCCATTTCGAGGTTGGTGTTGGTAATAGAGTTAAATTTTAGCATGGCATCATTTGTAGTTAAATGGGTTGTACTCTTCGAGGGGCTTTTCTGGAACTCTATAGCATTTGTTGTAATAAGGAGTCTTCTATTGTGAATGTTGTGCTTTTTCCTAACCAAAGTCTTTGTTGGGATCTTCAATTTTCTAGAGCTGTCCAAGATTGGGAGTGGAACATTTAACTAGATTCTAGGACCTAATTTATTCTATGCCTCTTAATGGTGAGGGACATGACAAACTTTGTTGGAAGCCGGCAAAGAATAAGGGTTTTAAAGTGCGGGAGTACTATTTCTCCCTTTCCTCGACTCCTAATACTCTTTTCCCTTGGAAACCCGTGTGGCGTTCAAAAATCCCTCCTAGGGTTGCTTATCTCATGGATTGCAACCTTAGGTAAGATTTTGACTCTTGATAACTTATGGAATATGGGTGTCACAGTTGTGGATTGGTGCTATATGTGTAAAAGGAGTGAGGAATCGATGAATCATCTTCTTCTTCATTGTCCCATTGCTTTAGAGTTATGGTCTATGGTGTGGGCTTTGTTTGGTATCCTATGGGTTATGCCATAAAGTGTCATTGACTTATTTTCGGCTTAGCAACGTCCTTTCGATAGACATTGAGATATAGATTTGTGGAGGGCTATGCTACATTGTGTATTATGGTGTGTTTGGTGAGAATAGAACACAAGATGCTTTGAGGGAAGAGGACGGTCTATTCTCGAGCTTAAATCTTTCCTTCTCCACTCCTTGTTGGATTGGAGTTCGGTTTTTAATTCTTTTCCATGTTCTAATTTTTTAGATATGCTTGATGATCATTGTAATTTAAGAGATTGATGTACTGCTACCCATGTACACCACCGGTGTACTTGGGTATTTTGATTAATAAAATTTCATTATTTATCAAAAAAAAGAAAAGAAAATAAAACCTAAGATACTTAGGATCTCCTAGAAAATTCTAAACTAAACTAAACTATCCTAAATACCATTAATCATATTTGTTAGTATCATAAGAATATGCGATACAAAATACGTATTGAATGAAAAAAGTACCATATCACAGGTACGTATCGACCATGCTTATGAATCATACGATACATAGATACGTGTCGATGAATTGTATCATATTGTATGAATAGTATCGTATCAGATGATACATAGATATGTGATTTTAAAGTGAGTTTTGATTCACCACTTTGTCTCTTGCCTACCCATGGATTTAGTAGTTGTTAAGTCTGTGCTTTGACTTACGTCTAACAAGTTGTTGGACATTTTTTAACACAAAATTATTAAGCTACTTGATTGAGCACAATAAAATAATATGTCCGTGAGTTTTTTTTTTCTTTTTTCTTCTCTCTTATAGAATCTAGACCACACATTTGGCACTTCACTTTCATATTTACAAATTTCTTTTCTATACAGCAAATAAAGCATTAAATAAGAATATAAATATATTTTTTTGTTTTGTTATTAGTCCTAGAAACTCAAATGACAAGATGATTTATATATATATATATATATTTATATATATATAGAAAAAGTTATTGAAATAGAAGAATAAGAAGTGATAGTAATTGTTGGAGATGATGAAGAACATGCCAGTGAAGAAATGATTTTGTAAGATGATGATAACATTGACTTGGACTATGGAGATAAAGTTGATTAGGTAAGAGGATGAATATGATTAGAAATAAATAATTATTTTGGTTTACATATTACCATGTATTATCACCTTTTAGTTTGATCAATTTGAATGTGGATGTTATCAATATAATTTTAATTTGATTTATTTAGCTTTAACTTTGTGAAATATTATTACATAAGTAATTAATAAATTAGTCAAAAGAAAAAAAATATATTAAATTAGTTATTCATTGAATATGTTCCAAATTTATAATAAATACACATTTTATATATGAATATGTATAATATTATTTTCTTATAAATTTTATATAGTGTTTGTGTATCTTACAATATGACACACAATACAAAAAATAAAAAATTGATTTATATTTTGACAACTATGCCCTTAATTCGCATGGATTGCAAATATTACAATTTCACCCTTGAATATAAAATTGACCATAAATTGTTAAACAAAAACTCATAAAAAATTGTTTAAAAACCCTAGGACACATATAAGTATATAACTAGAT
The DNA here is from genome assembly GCA_030021035.2 of Notholithocarpus densiflorus. NCBI lineage: Eukaryota > Viridiplantae > Streptophyta > Magnoliopsida > Fagales > Fagaceae > Notholithocarpus > Notholithocarpus densiflorus. Next base: position 99,099 of record JARYZH020000277.1, on the reverse strand, counting down.
CTTTAAAACCACATGACTTTTACTTTAATTGGATTTCAAACGTGGGTCCCATTAAGTAAGCCTTGAAAAGACGAATTTGCAAAGTAGTAACAAATTAATTTCCCATGGCTGCATGAAGAGGTCTTCCTATTTGGAAGAGGAGAAGAGTCTTTGGAAGAACATGAGTGAGTGTCTTCGACATGTAGTTTAGTAGTTCTTTTGAGGTTGAAAGATACCCATGTGCATGAGTTAATAGTTATGAGTTATCCTATTGTTTGATTGAGAGAGTGCCATTGCATATATTGAGATTTTGGGCTTGTGATAGTGTCAAGTTTTTTAGTACTCAGAGATTGTTTTGGGTGTATTGGAATTTAGTTTTCAAATGTGAGGTTTTGAGTATATTTGGTTTTGTGAAGGTTGTGAGTGTTGTTTGTGGGGAGTATCAGAGTATGAGTTTTGTTTGTTGTAGTTAGTTACGTGGTTGCAATCTATATTGTTGATAGTGAATTTTGGTTAGCATTGACCACATCAAATATGATGTCTTGTGCGTATGCTTAAATTTTTTATTTGTGTGAACGTGATTCCACTAGCTTCCAGTCAATATCCATATTTTCATTTTTTGTGTAAGTGTCAATATCTACAATATTATCATTAGAAATAATAAATATCCTTAGCTTATTGTTGAAGGATGCAGTAAGTTGCACTTTCGATCTGCTGTGCTATCCCTCCATTGTTCTCTGTTGTTTCTTGGTCCTCTCTGTAATTTGTGATTTTTTTTTTTGGTGCAGGTTAATTATCTAGCTGACTGTAGTCTTGAGATCTTTGATGATCCCTCTGCTGTTGCATTGGTAGAGGTACTTGTTTATTGATTTGTTTGTTGATTTCATTGATTTTTCAGGTTTTTTTTTTTTTTTTTTTTTTTTTTTTTTTTTTTTTTTTTTTTTCTGGTTTTGAAAATTTGAATTTCTGGGCATGTTTTTAAATTTCTTGTGCAAATCCATATTAGTCCAAACTACAAATGTTCAGTTGAACTTTAGCTTCTCTCTCAAATTTTTGTGTTACTGAGTTTTTTTCCACTTTCCAATGAATTTTTAATTTATGTAAAATATTCAAAAACCCTTTGATATGAAAAAAGATTAAATTTGCATTTTTATTTCAGATATTCAAGAGGCTGAATTTCATTATAATTGTATATGATATATATTCAGGCTAATCTCTCTACGATTCTGTCTCTGAGACATTTCCAAATAGATGTATTTGGCAAAAATTGATTCCATGTATTTTTTTTTCCCTAGGTTGGTTTGCTTTATGCCCAACGTGATCCATCCTTTATTCGGCCCATATCTAGAGGGATTCAGAGGTGTCTTGTGAGATGGTAAAATATTTTCTTGGTACTGTATGTACTCATAAATGACCATGCCATTGTTATATGTTCACTTATGCTGGTATCTCGCAGGCTTGTCCAGCAGCGGATGCAAATGAATTTCCAAAATTTGCTTCAGTTTCTGTGGCAGAGAATAATACGTGGACGTAGCTATCGTCATTTGATGCTAGAAGCAGGCTATAAATAGAGATTTGGAGTATGTGCAATGTCTAAATAATTCATTGTCATTCAAATATTTTGCCACGATTCATTTTGATTTATTGGCCTACCACACAAGTGGATTATATCCAGCTAAGAAAATACCTGAGTGCATAGAATTATGGGTTAGTTAACTCTAAAGTACTGGTTTGGTGGCATTAGAGGCAGTTAAACTCTATTTTTATTTTTGCTGTAGTGCACTATATTTTCATATAAATGTAATCATGGATAAGTTTTGAGCAGTAATGGTCTAGGGGTTGTTATAAATGTTCTTATGTACTTAATTTCCTTTGTTTTTGTGTATGTGTGTGTGTTTTTTGTTAGGTGCGAGGGAGGCAGGGGAACTGTTCTTAGAAACTTGTAGAGTGTTTTAATTGATTTCTTAGCTAACCATAAGGGCCTCTTTCATTTCATATTATAGTTGACAATTCTGTACTGTACGTTTCAGGTTTCCTTTGGCAAAGATATGTTCAGTTAGTGAGGCAGGTACCTTTTTCAGATTCACGTTAAAATGTGAGTAATTTTTGGTTATAACTGTTTAATGTTTCATATTTTCATTTGATTCATGCATTTTCTATTCACCAGGAAGGCAATCTGCGTATGTAAGAGCCTTGAAAATCTTGGCTTCTGTTGTATACTTAATTTTGCTGAATTCTTTTGTGCATTAGTGGGTATTTAGTGTATTCATCTGATTTTCTAATGAATAATGATCAAGTTTAAGCCTCAAATAACTTGCAATGGCATGTTCTGACTTTCATATTGAACAGGCTGTTAAACACTAACACTTCTTTTTGTCAGTTTTTATACCATGCAGGCACTGGCAAATCTGCCATGGCTGATTTCTAGCAATTTTGATATACTGTAAGATTTTCCTCCTTGTACTTGTGCATAAAATTTTGACGTTGCATATGCTCACTAGTGGTGATTCATGCCCGTTTACATCTACAGTATAAACCTAAAAGGAAGTTTTGTTTGTCTTTGCCCAGCTAATGATGTTTCCCTGTTGTTCAACATACTGGCAATGTTTTCCTACCTTCGCTAGTTTAAGAATCACTCTGAGCGTTGCTTGTATTTTTATTCTATAACTGTAGTGTTGAAGTTCACCAGGAAAAGGGTTAAAAATAAAATAGCTGTGTATTAATAAACATCTAATTATAGTAACTAGGTCTCTTGCATAACATTAATTGTAATCTTCAATTCCCTACAAAAGTGGCACCAAGTATATCTGTAACATAAGTTTCCTCATATGTAGGGTGCTCGAAGACAAAGTCTTGTCTTTACAATAGATTGATGAAGACATAAAACTCTAAGACTCCATCAACCAATTTACAATTGGCTTTCAGAGATGACCGAGTTTTTAATAAGGTGAGTCTAGTTGTCACTCCTCCTTTAAATTGATCAAGGACCACAAGAAAGAGTTCACTTGAATGTACGCATGACTTGTGTATACATCCTGAGTGTATATATTTATTTCGGTCTCAGGGGGGGACTCAGTTTAAAAATGTTGAATGTAACAAGTATTTCCCTGTGAATTGTGAGCCATCTTTCTTAGCAGGAGTGTTGTTTGAATCATGACTAGACTAGTTTTCCAGACCCAACAAACACTACTTGTCTATGTTAGTTGCACAAGCCTTGTATTTGTCTCCTTATTTCATTGCATGCTGATACTCTTGCTTTGGCTTCCATAATGTAATTAAAATATATATCCTAGACTCCTAGAGATCTTGTTCTTGCCTCTTGGAAAACTCTTTTTTAGTAGCAGTAAAATGTTGCACATCTCTAAATAGGAAAATCCGATAGATGTGAAGGAAAAGAAAAATGTCAAACAATATATATTCTTCATCCGACAGTGATTACTAGTAGTACTGATTAGTATGTTTTTAAACACCAGGCCATAGTGCCGGGATTTATGGCTTTTTATTTTTGTTTTGACTTTATGGTAGATGCTCGACAGCAAAGAGCATTATTGCATTGATTAGATATTTAAATTTTGACCTTAACAACTTTTGCGAGAAATTCGTGGTTCACTTTTTTTTTTTTTTTTTTGCTTCTAAAAGGCGCCCCAATTTATTGTTTTCTTTCTGACTATTTACATAGAGATGAGACTTTTATATATTTGTCCGATCTTCCATTTCCCTCTGATCATTCACCACTTTTACATCTTGCCAGTAATGGTAATAATAGATAACAATTAAAGGTGAATTGGCTAAGTTTTACAAAGCAGTAGTAAAACAAAGCATCATAATTGCAAGGTACATGAATCACCTAACCTACTCTAATCTACTGTAGTGGTAAGTTGGGGTAAGGTCTATCTATTGGTTGGCGAATGGAGCCACTCTATACTTACATGCACAATCTCTCTATTCTCTGCAAGTTTAAGCCGTAAAATGTATAGAGTGGCTCATTTTCATATGCGTCGGTCTGGCGTAATGTATGAGATAACATTCTCAGAAGTCAGGACTAACCACACCAACCTGCTATGGTCAGTGGTTTGCCACGCACATCTTTTGAAATTTGCTCTGTAGTCTATTCTCTGTAGCATGCGTTTGGGTAAGAATGAAATTTGCTCTGGCGTATTGTACTTTTTGGCACTAATCATAGGCTCCACTCTACTTTTTGGCACTAATTATAAGCTTTATTGTATTATTTCAACTAATTTTTACTTTTATCTACAGTATTTTTAGCAATAATTTTTCAGTTTCAGTTTTAGCAATAATTTTTCAGTTTTAGTAAAATAAACGGTATTTAAACACACTATACGTAAAAGTGGATATTTCGGCGTCTACAAAACAAGTCTTTGGTGTGGCATGTGCACCTGACTGATTATGCATTACAGCACCATGTGCTCAAGCGGATCAACTAATCATATTGATCACATTACATTTAGATTGGTCCACTCTTAATAGTGAATTTATCATCTCAAAAGCTATCTCATAATAAAAGGATGCTTGTTTCTCAAAAAATAAATAAATAACTTAAGGATGCTCGAGACAGTTGATCAATATTAACCTTTGGAGTAAAATTTTTGTTATTGACCTTTTTGTTGACATCTACCAAAAAATTTTATTTTTATTTTTTATGGGGGTTAAACTACCATTGAATAGAAAATTGTACTAAATTGGGTGAGGGTAAGGGTTTCTACTACCTAGTGTCAAATTTATACTGATTTATCAAACTCAATTATAGAGATGATTTTGTGAAATTTATCTCATTGAAAAGCTCGTGAAAGTAGTGTTATTGTTTCCTCCCCGCTTACAGCTCTCTACAAATTAAGATCAAGATTGCAAGCCTATTGATTTAACTTCGAACTCCAATTCTCTAATAAAAAATCCCACAATAATGAATTTAATTCGATATATATATATATTTTTTTTTTTGATATCACTATTCAACATTAAGAATTTTAATTTAAAAGGTTAAAAAAAAAAAAAAAAAACAAATCAGCATACTCTTAGATTTAAAAGTATGTTGATTTGTAAAACACCTTTATTTGCGCAGCAAGCAAGGTAATTTGATAAGACAACACAAAGCTCTATCATTGAGATTTGAGGGGTAAAAGAAAATGGAGATCCGGATGAAGCCTATACACAAGTTTTGTGTGTGTTTGTCAAAGTTCAAACACTACTGACACAACTACACAAGGTTTTAGGTCAAAGAAATGTCTGTGTTCTGTTCTGTCAGCAAGACCATCATGCTTGCGGGTCCCTTCTTCAATTTTGGTAATGTGATCCGCGTTGTAGTTTTTCTTCTCTTCTCTTCTACCAAAATAAAGCAACATCCTATTCGTTTTCCTTCTAACAACAATTGACAATTGAGTAGATATATCAGTTTTGTTTCTTCCTTGGGCAGTCCTCTCTCATGCTCTACCAACATCAAAGCTGGCTAAGGCCTTGAAGTATTAGAAGAAGCCACCTCTCGCTTAATTTTCAAGTGAGTGAAATTAAGTACTTGTATTCTTGCTCCATCTTTCGAGAATCTTAAACCGTTTTTGGTGTTTTTATTTCTTATATAGCTTGATGATTCACACTTTGTCTGTCCATTTCTTGTTTTCAGTTGATCATAATTAATATGCTCAAAGAGCTAGAGAGAGAGAGGGACAGAGAGAATGCCTTAACTCATTTTTTTTCAACCACACTTTATCTTTCATTAAATCTTCTATTTTATTTTTATGTACTTGCACAACACAAAATTCTACTCTGACCACATTTATTCTTTCATGCAACCTGTTCTATTATATATACTTCCTTTCTTGGGGTTTCTTTAGTTGATTTTTTCATTTACTATAGAAATGAGCATAATGGGACATTGGTGCAATTTCTACATGCACACATTATTCCTCAACCATATACTTGTCTATCAAAATTATGTTTTTATTAGTTTTATAATTAAGTTTTCATTTTCATTAAGAATCAGCATAATTAATAAAGAGAACAGGCATTATTAAGCTTGCAGGGAGTTGGGGAGGAAAATAGAACAAAAAAGAAACAAGAAACATAAGTTGGTATTTTGGGAGAAAAGGAGAATGGAGGGCAGAGATCACGGAGGAAGATGGAGAAATCTAAAACAACGGCTAGGATTCAAGGGAATGGGATGCTGTAGGGCCACGTGGAGCCCGACTTCTTCAACTTTGGCCATCCTAGAAAACCATGAAGAAGAAGAAGAAGAAGAAGAAGAGTTGGATTTGGTGAGCAATGCGAATGTGAATGATGTTCATCAGGCACCTACTACAGCTACAGGAATGAACCTAGCAATGGCACTAGCGGCTGAGCGTAATTCAAGGGATGAGAATGTCAATGTGGGTCACCCTACTACTCAAGTTAAGACTTTGATGAGATTGATTGAAGAAACAGACGGTGTTGATTGGAGGAAGAAAAGGAGAAAGGACAAAAACAACAACAAGGGAGTCGACGACACTAATTCTAATTGGGTGTGCTGCGTCTGCATGGAGAGAAGTAAAGGCGCTGCTTTTATTCCCTGTGGCCATACCTTTTGTAGGGTTTGCTCCAGGGAATTGTGGCTCAACCGAGGCTCTTGTCCTATTTGCAACCGCTCAATCCTCGAAATCCTTGATATTTTTTGAGGTACCATTATTATTATTATTATTAATTAATTTCTAATTCCTTCCCCTCAATAGTGATAGCCAGGGATAATGCTATTCTTTAGCGCGTCTCATGTTTGTGATTTGAAACATACCCACATCTTCTTAATTTGCTACTATCCAAATTTCAAAAAACAGAAGAAAAATTCTCATCTACATACTATTTGGCAACATTTTCAATCACATGTGTTATGACTTATGACAACATTGTTTCTCCAACATTCCTCAATTATGTGGAGTAAAATTACAAGTCATTGATGTCCTCATTAATTTTTGGTCTGCTTACGTAGTAAGTATTCTATGATCATGCCGCTGATTATGTGTTAATCAGCTCAAAAAGAGAAATACTGCTGCTCTACGTGTTTATTGGGTAAAGAGGAAAATGCCACTTCATATGTATGTACGAGGAAGTATACCCTGTTACTGGTGTATACTTCCTCCCACCCACAGTTGTGTGAGTCTCACCAGCTGAGTGTGAGGAAATATACACCCGTAATAGGGTGTATTTTTCCCGTATATACAACCCCCCCCCCCCCCCTGTTTTTTAATTAAGAAAGAGGGGAATTATTTATTAATAAAAAGCATTAGTACATCAACTTTAGTCTACAAAAGATTGCATAGGGTACTATACAAGAGTGCCGGGTTGCAAAAGATCCCATACATAATTACTAGATACAAAAGATGGACGTTGGTTATATTCTTCTAATTTGCTCTGTTGCTCCCTTCCCTTCTTGTCAAGTTCGTCTGCTACTCTATTTGCTTCACGGAAGACATGATATGGATGGACGGTCCAATTTTGACCTAGGAGGATTCTGCAATAAAATTTTAAGGAACCTAGTTCTAGTCCTACGACATCATTCGTTGTTATAACCATTCATAATCAATATCCAGGTTTATAAATTAAAATCCTAATTCCTATGCTAGGTGTAATTTCAGCCTAACAGCCCATAGTACAGGAAAAGGTATTTACACCCCTTTGCTGGGTCACAAGGCTCACAATACCTTTTATTCTATGTAATGCGTATGAGAAAACTAAAAACAAACAGAAATTTTTGTCTTTGTTAAATATGATATAGAAGTCTCTAATTCTCCATGTAGGGATAAAAGGCTCAAGAGTGTGTATTGGGCCGTGGGCCTTGTCCGATGACGGTTAGTGGTCCAAGGACAACTAGACGATAGGGAAGAAGACGTAAGAATTAGGGCGCCACGAGCAAACTATGACTGCGAAGGTTTGGGAAGGTAGTCCGAGGTGGAATGCCTCCTCGGCTAAGTAAAGCAGAGGTCAAAAGGATTGGTCTGCCCTTAAGGGCGACACTTCGAAAGGTTCTTTTGATAAGAATAAACATCAGGGAAACATAGGACAGAGGGAAGCTAAGAAATATCTAAGGGAAAGCTACTACCACTGCATTAAATGCTCTGCAGCTAATCCTCTGGCCGCATTAATGTGGAGGTGATACCTGAATAGTGGCAAGCAGCCTTACAGCTACTCCCAAAGACTTCAGGAAGGTGCTGATGGGACAAGAACCAAAGCCAACAACTTGGCCTACACGTGGACGGTGGAGATGAAGAAGAGGGGTATATAATAGAGAAAGAAGCCCCACGGTAGAGGGATCGGAGAATTGAAAGAAAAACACTGTAACAATAGGAATTAGACTTGTAATCAAATTCAAAAGAAATACATACAAGAACTAATCTCCTCGGATTGTGCTGAAGACGATTTTCTTTGGATAAAACTAGTTTTTCTTTGCTTTCTCGTCATCTGGATCCACTATAATTGTTATCTAACTCATTAGAGCCTAGTTTTCCAACCCACTCTCTACAAATTCATTGTATTGGGCTCTTTAGGCCTAGATCCTATTACCTTTTGGGTTTAGGAACCAAACTGTGGCCTTACACTCTCATATATTCCTTTTCGTTTTCAATATCCCTATAAATGGCAACATGTATTCTTCACACACACAATACGTGAGTAGATCGAATAATTAAGGTTAAAATATTGTTTTCTTCCTTAAACTTTGTACAAAATTTGTTTTTCATCCCAAAAAGTTTGTTTTTTTAGTTCCTAAGTTTTTGCAAAAGTTCCCATTTATATCCTTTTGTTTGCTACAACTAATTTTTATCCCATTACGGGTGGAACTAGAAATTTAACTTGGGGGGCCAACGTGTTAACGAAAGAAATTATGAATTCAATAATGGAAAATATGCTGACTAAATATAATATAAAAAATAAAACTAGTAGGACAAAGTTTAGTTACAATACTGGTTGTAACCTAAAGTTACAACCTTACTTAATAAAATAAATATTATTACATATTTTGAAAATCTAACTGTTTAATTGCATGTTCTTTACGCTCTTAATATACAAACTGGACAAAGTTTGGTTACAAAACTAGTTGTAACCTGAAATTGCAACCTTACTCAATAAAATAAACATTATTACATATTTTGAAAATCTAATTGTTGAATGGAATGTTCTTTACGCTAATACACAAGTCAAATTTTGTGTCAATCGAATATTATTTACTATATGATTTGTAAATTTATATATTTTATGCATAATTTTAAACTACAAAAACTTATAATTTAAACAATTTATTGATGACATAGTTATTGATCATTAATTTTTTAGAAATTTTGCAAGTATGAAAGATATAAGAAGAAGAAGATGTCTAATAGTGGATTTGTCAAAATTCACCTCCAATAAAAAGATATTGAGTAAGGTTGTATCTTAAGGTTACAACTAATTTTGTAGCTAAACTTTATTCAAACTAGAATACATTCAATGTTAACAAAATCTTATAGCTTGTTTGGATGGAGGGAGAGTAGAGGGAGGGAGAATAAGTTAAATTATCTTGTTTAGATGCTTTTTAAGGGAGGGGGAGGGATTTTGAGGGGTTTGAAAAGGTTCTAACTATTTCCAACCCCTCATTTTTTCCAATCCCTCATTTTTAATTCTACCAAATTGGAGAGATTTAGAGGGAGAGTAGAGTATAGAAATGCTTGACCAAATGAATTACCAAATTTACCCTTACCATATTAACAAAATTACAAACTATGAAAAGAGTAATTATTCCACTCTCCTTTACTTAATTTTAAAAACATCCAAACAAAGTGGAAGATAATCATTCCCCTCTCCTCTCCTTCCCTCTACTCCCCTCTACTCTCCTCTCCCTCCAAACTTCCAAACATAGCATTAATGAAAGAACATATGATACAATGAACTACTCTGAGTTTTGGAATAATACCAAGCACATCCAAAACTTCTTAAAAGTTATCAATCTGGTCCATAAACATGAACGGCATTATACTCTGTTTGTGCACTCTTTTCCAAAGTGCAAAGCTATGTACTGTGATTTCTGCAAGAAGACTACAAAGTCAATTGCATTAACACCACAACATTCCGTGTTTCATCAACACCACACCAACAATTTTCATAGTTTTTTCTCTTAAAATAAAATTTTTAAAAAAAGTTAATAATTTTGTGTTTGGTAACCAAGAAAATCAAAAGAAAAAGTAACATAAGTCTTCTCCATTTTGTGTTTAGTAGCCAAGAAAATCAAAAGTAAAAGCCACATAAATCAAAAGGACAAGCAATATAAAGTGTCATATGCTCTTTAGACTCCTTTAGTTAGTGTTTGGTTGCCGAGAAAACCCAATGGAAAAAACTCATCTCCTTCTCAAAGAAACCCAAGAAAACCCTAATGGCCTAAAGCCACCAGGTTAAAAATCAAACATCTGATAGCCACGTTGGTCAAACTCAAATTCACTTATCCCATCGAAAATTGCTAACCCACCGCCATAGGATTTCCATTGACAAAATGGAGAGATGAGGGAAGAAGAAATGGGAGAAAGAAGATCCCTTAAGGCTAAGATTTGGCCAGACAAAGGAAAAGAAAAGAAAGAAGAGAGAGAGGTGTGATGTTGATGAAAAGAAAGGGGAAAAAATAAATGAATTAAATTGTCTGAAGAGTGCAAACAGTGTTACCGTTTGTGTTTAGGACCAAATTGATTATTTTTAATAAGTTTTGGATGTACTTGGCAATACCCTAAACCTCAGGATAGGTTACCGTATTTTACCCAAGAACATGCACTAATGATTTGTTTCTTAATAAATTTTAAATCATTCATTTATCAAAACTGAATTTGAAGTTATTTTAAATCATGAAAATAATCTATTATTGATTCTAAACTAAATTTGCAGTAAGTTTCCTTTCAAGGTACAAAGTTAAGTTAAATAATTCTTTTAATAACATGTCATGATATCTATAAGAATTTGGGTTTAAAACCTCTTGCTAGCATTTTGGGGCCACTTTCAAGGGATTCATTTCTGTAATAACTTGGTGTGTATGATTGCACATGTTTAAGGGAATATTTAGATACTCGAAGAGGTCTGGACAGAGACGAAGCCAGGACTTAGAGTTAGGGGAGGTGGCTATGCTAGTTGTGTGTCGCGGCTATGTTGTTGCTTAGTCGCCGAGGTGTTTTTTTTTAATACATGCGACTGCTACTAGGTAATGACAAAATTATTTTGGGTGAAATTGATTTATTGGGCTTAATTTTTTTTTAGCTTTGCTATTGGTAATTTTTGTTGTTGGGCTAATTTTTTGGGGCTTGTATATTTTGTTTTAGATTCTAGATCTATTAGTCCAATGATACCCTTAAAAAATAATAGAATTTGTCAATTAGCCTAATAGTTATACAGGCAAGATAGTTTTTGTTTCTCAAATTTGTTTTTTTGTACATGTTTAATATCAAACTAGACAACTTTTGCATACTTTTTAGAGTTTAAAAGATGATAAATTCCTTTAAAAATATTATTTAGTGAATATACACACGTCAAAGTTGATAGTTTTGTATACAATATGTTTATAAATTATAAATTATGACCTACTATAGTATCAAAACATAAAAGTTTATATATGTATATATGTGTTTAAAGTTTATACATGGTATTACTTGAACCCAAAATTATTTTTAAAGAAAAAAGAAAAGTTTAAAAAGTGTATATGGGAATTTGGATCAACACGGGCTTGTAATTAGTAACTACCGACAAATAACCAGAACTTGGGCTTGATCCAGAATCCTTTGAACTTCAGAACATCAATGTCCTAATCTACTTTACTGATTGTGGGCTCATTTTAAGGTAGCTCGGACGAGTATTTATTGATTCACCAGCTTCAACTCCCATTGACCATCTCCCTCGTCCAAAATATAAAAAAGAAAAGGTGAAAATGTCATTTTGGTTCTTATATTTTGATGTTACAGTTAATTTGATCCCTACATTTTGGTAGCAGTTAATTTGCTTCTTGTTATTTTTAATTTGCAATCGATTCAGTTCCTACCGTTAATTCATTAACGAAAAATGCTTACATGGTAAACCGTACGTACGCTTGACATATAGTAGCTTACGTGGGATCTAAAAAAAAAAAAAATTAATGGATATTTAAAAAAATCCAACATCGGCATTTATATATATTTTTTTAAATCTGAAATATGAATTTTGAAAAGAAAAAATTTTAATATCAAGATCACAATTTCTTTACTTTTCTAGGAACCAAACACATCAACAATGTTTGTGGAGAAAATCTGTAACAATCTGTAAGCAACCAAAGTACCAAACACATCTCCAATAGCAATTTGCTTGTTCATTTGAAAAGCTCAAGAAATTAACAAACAAAATTCAAACAGAAAACCTAGATGGCGAAGAGAATGTTATGATCTTAGTATCTCACATGGATTAAATGTAAGTTTAACCATGTGTTTATAAGCTCTTGCACACCCTCCCCTTGTAAACCGGTCTTCAAGAGTGAGTTCTTTCTATGAGTTTATAATAGAGAATTCCAAACAAACAAAATCAAAACGTCAAAACGAACCCATCAATGACAAGCTCCAAAATGAATAAAAAGAAAAACCTCAGCCCCATCGGACAAAACATTAACCAAAATTAGCATCGATTTTGAGAATAAGAAGTGGTCAATCTGTTCATCCTTGTGTTGGATTCAATGTGGCTGAGGCAGAGCTTTTACTGTTGAGACCAACCGATCTGCTACGGCTGATGCCTATCTACACCAAGAAGTGGTTAAACTGCTCGTTTTTGGTTTCTCTCATCTGTGCAAATTTCTCTCTTTAAGCAACAGTGGCGGTGGAGCCACGAGCACCACCATAAGAGCACTCACAGCAGTGATGCTATATAAGTATAATGGTACTTTTTAGCTCACAAACACCAAAAAACCATGATGCAGCAGTGGAGCTAAATCTAAAAGATTTAGCTCCACAACTACAGTGCACATCTATCTTTAGATGTGCACTGTAGCTCAAAGCTAAAAAAAAAAAAAAAAAAATTTATTACAATCTCTCTCCTCTCTCTCATTAAAATAAACCATTCATTTTCTCACTCTCTCTCTGGCTTCTTTTCTCTCTTCTTTCTTCTTTCTTCCTCAATTTTTTTTTTCTCTCAGCCTCCCCGGACATCTCCCTCAGCTCGCCGGCCATTTCTCTCAGCTCCCTCATCCCTCTGCTCGCCGGCCATTTCCCTCAGCTCCCTTATCCTTCAGCTCGCCGGCAGAGCCCCATCGCCCAATCTGTGCCCCTCCGCCGGCCTCAACGTCACCGGCCCAAGCCGACTGAAGCCCCAAGCCGCCGATCCACTCCTCTGCCCAGTCCTCCGATCAAACCCACGCCACCCAGTCCTCCCCACTCCGCCGATCCAAGCCCAGTCCTCCCCACTCCTCCGCTGTGATTGAGTTTGTTTGTTTGTTTGTTTTTGTTTTTTTTTTGTTTTAATGTATTTTCATATGGGTTTGGTGGCTGTGGTGGTGGTTGATTTTGGCTATGGTAGTGGTCGTGGATGATTTTGACAGTGGGTTTGTGGATTTTGGTTGTGGTGATTGGTGGCGATGGGGTTGTGATTGTGGTTTTGTTTTGTTTTGTTTTTTTTTTGTTTTTTTGTTTTTATGCTGTGTTGTGGTTGCCAGTGGTTGTGGCCGGTGGTGGTGGTGGTGGGGGTGGCTGTGGCTGATGGTAGAGGTGGTTGGTGCTGTGTATGTATTTTTTGGTTAGTGAGATATATTATTTTATTGTAGTGATTATATTATTTTATTGTGATGTTTATATTATTTTATTGTGTTGAAAGCTAAAATAGATCCACTGCTGTAGCATGTGTGTAGGTAAAATAGATAAAGTAACTTTTATTGGTGCTAAATAGCTAAAATTATAGATCCACTGCTGTGGATGCTCTAATCAAATCTAGACCCATGAGCGTTGCTATAGCCCCACTAGTGGATCTAGGTTGCGACGGTTCTGGGTTTGCCATATGGGCTGTTGGGTTAGATTTGGGTTGCAATGGATCTTAGTTGTATGAAAAAAAATTTTGTTTGATTGGTGAGAAAACATGGAACAAAGGAGATATAAGTTTTGATTTTAATGTATATGGAATAACCTATTTTCGCCATCCAAGAAGAGCACTAGAAGCTCATTTTCGCCAGCCAAGAACAGTAGAAGAACACAAGAAGCTCGTTTCATGAGCTTGATGATTTTTTTTTTTTGAAAAGCTATGAATTTCTTTTTTTAATTCTTGTGTTTTTAACTTTTTGTTATTGGTTTTCATTCAAATGCTTAGCTGGCTTTTTAAATGTTTAATTATTTAATTTTATATTATTATGTTCTTCATGTGTGCGTCAACAATACAATCATTTGCCACGTGACATTTTTCATTAGTGAGTTGACGGTAAAGATCAAACTGATTGTAACTTGAAAATAACAGAGATCAAATTGATTGTTACTAAAATGTAGGGACCAAATTAACTGTGACCCCAAAATGTAAGGACTAAAATGGTGTTTTTGCCAAAACAAAAACAAAAAGAAAGAATGATTGACTAACATTAACATAGTCTCTCTCTTTTTATTTTATTTTATTTTTATGGGTATTATTATTATTATATATATATATCTTTTTTTTTTTCATGGGTAAAGAAATCATAACTTTTTCAAATGTAATATAGTCATAAGAAGGAATGAAGATAACATAACTTTTTCAAATGTAATATAGTCATGGGTTTTCTATTTCTGGTTCAGGCAAAGTGCAGGACGTTTTTGGAGTTATTGGAGGTTTTGTTTAATTATGGTTCATGCTATCGTGTTGCACTTTTTGTTATTGTGGCGTGGTGTTTATGGCAGTTTTGTAACAGGTTGAGAGAGCGCCAGTCAGTGTGGCCGTTGCATGAACTGGGTGAGCGAGCTCGAGGCTTAGTTGATGAGTATTGGGAAGTTAATCCTCAGGTGCAGAGTGAGCCACTACGTCGGTCCCTGGTGCGTTGGTCTCCTCCCCCTCAGGATCATTACAAAGTGAACTTCGACGCAACTTTCTTTGCAGAAACCGGGTCAGCAGGTGTTGGTGTAGTTGTTCGTGACTGTGATGGGCAGATTATTGGAGCTTTGTGGCAGAATATTGGCTCGGTTCAGTCTGTTGAAATGGCTGAAGCTTTGGCAGCTCGGAGGGCGGTGATGTTTGCTGCAGAGTTGAGTGTGTTTCGAGTGATTATTGAAGGTGATTGTAGTCGGGTTATTGCTGCATTGAAGGGCTTTGGTTGCTGCCGTACTTTGTTTGGTCACATTACTGATGAATCTAAGCGAATTGGAGGAACATTGAGGAGATGTTTGTTTCAGCATGTTCGGCGTAAGGGGAATAGGTTAGCTCATTGTTTAGCTAAAAACCAGTTTTATCTGCAGATACTGATGTATGGGTAGAATCTCTGCCTGAGGATGTGGAAGATGTTTTCCATTCGGATTTGCCTTGAACTTGTGGTTTTTTTTTTTAGTTTTGGTTTTTCTTAATAATATTTCGCTTACCTTTGTCTCAAAAAAAAAAAAAAAAAAAAACTTCCAGCTAAATGTAATCTTTAGCACTTTTTTTTTTTTTTTTTTTTTTTTTTTTTTTTTTTTTTCTGGTATTTGTTTTTATTTTCTATTGTTTCTCTTTTGCGAAGAACATTTAAGGTTGACATTCAAAACATATAAAGACCCTTAACTCAATTGGAAATCAAATCTTCACTCCCATTGCAAAAATTGAATTAAAAAGAGGGGGTGGGGGGGGGGGGGGGTTGCGAACCAAATATGATCCATAATGGGAGAAGTTATTTGGTATCAAATGATACCATGTTAACAGTATCAAAATTCAATAAATGTAAGACATGTCAGTAAAAAATAACTAATCCACTAACAAATGAAAGACATATGTTAGTGGAAAATTATTTTTGCACACATGTCTCTCGTTTATTAAATTTTAATACAAATAATATAGTATTATTTGATATAAAATATTTTTTCTTATAATGGAGTGGTCCCTACCCAAGATGGAGAAGCCGAAAGGAGAGGAGCGGGATTCAATATAAACATGTTTAAGGTTTTCCACATAGAATTATCGCTGGTGACAAAAAAGTCACTTTGCCTTATTCTCTAGTTGGGACAACATGTCAACAACAAAGAACGAGGCAACAACAACAACAACAATCACATTGCCTCATTTTCTATGTGAGATTTGCGACATTACAAGTTGATACTGTCACATTGCCTATTTCGTTTCAAATGTTTAGTGCATTGGATTGAAGATTTACTTTTAGTTTTTGGAGAGTACCATAATCGTGCACATGCAATGATCTGTAATATATCTTTAGGATCACTTTTTTTTTTAAATATTTTTTTTATAAGAAAATAACAAATTTCATTAAAAAGAAGAAAAACACATTACATCTTAAACTAATGAGGACTCAATCATATACGAGTTTTCCCCAATTTTTAGGATCACATTAATTGTAAAATATTGTTTCACTTTTTTTATATATTATATTATATATAAAAGTAAAAAAATTATATAAGTTCAACTATGTGGGGACTTGGTGGTGTGGCACATCAACAATATTTTTGACTTTTCAATTTTTCTACTACTGTGTACAAGTAAGCTCTAGATGTGTTAGGATGAAAATTAGAATTTTTTTCCCTTTTATTTATTGAGGTAATTATTAAAATACCTATGTGTTCATTTTAAAGATGCTAAATGTTTAATTATTGTAATTTGTTGACATGTGTATTTATGGATTGTATTTTATTTAAATGAAAATTATGTTCATTTTTAGACTTTCTTAAATATATATGTATATTATCATGAATGGGGAGCCAAAATGATAAGGTTATTTAAAAAATTTCAAATTATTTAGGATATTTCCAATAATTTTTTTTTAAAATTTTTTCAAAAATTTTGGGGGGGCCAAGGCCCCCCTCGGTCCTCAAGTGGCTCCGCCATTGTTCCTATTGTTGCAACTAAGTTTGTAGCTGAATTTTATTTTTATTTTATTTTATTTTTGTTTTTATATATTATATGAGGAAAAATAAATTACAGTTTGTCTATCAGTGTTTTAGGTTACTGTTAATTTAAGGGTTTTTGAAGTTTGAATTTTTTTCAATATTATTCTTAATGTTTGATGCCATAATCTATATAGTCATTCCATCAGATTCCATGACAAACATGGTCGTTAACTAGCATCACTATAGGTCGGTTCTATTTCTTTTGCTTTGCTGAGATTTAAGCGAACGAATTACAGCTTTTGTTTTGACCTAGCCGGCTTTGTTTGGGTTTGAGTGTGAGTGCAGTAGCTAGCATTTTAGTAAATTGAGAGATCCTTATGTGGTGTTGCAGCAATTGCATTTGGTTTGATTATTGGGTCTCTAACATTGTGTGCCACAATTAGTTTGTGGAAGAGCCTTTTGTTCTTTGGTCTTTGTGAGAGAGAATTATATACGTATTGGGCTTTTGGGTTTTAGTGGAGTGAGGAGTGCCCCTACATCATCTTTGTATTTTTTTTTTAAATATTTGTTAGTGAAATTTTTTTCACACTGTTGTTAGTAGACATAGGCCAAAGGCTAAACCATGTAAATCTTTAATGTTATTTTTTGTGTGTGATTGTGTCTATTTTAGTTGTGAGTTTTCTTTGTTCATTATTTGTTATGAAAATTTTCCAAAAACCCATAATATTTTCATAATCAATTGTGTGGGAGTACTATTTGAAAGTTTTTTCTCACATCAAATTAATATTAGAGCTTCTACTATTACAACACTAAGCATGCGGTAGACACACAAATTTTTGCTCTTGTTAACACAAATATGTTTATGTTATGTTTGATTTTTTTTTTTTTTTGGTTACAACACGAGAGAAGGAATTTGAACTTTTGATGTATTTATTGAAAACACTAAGAGGTATCAATCAATTGAGCTACAAAGATTTTGGCTCAAGTTTTGATTTTGAATTTAAGAATTGCCATTTTACTGTCAAGTGTTTGAAACTATTGAACATAAATATCAGCTCAGTTTTCTAATCAACAATATGTGTCACAAACTTACAGATCAATAGTATATGTTATTAATAATTATAGATCACAATAGTTCATCCTGCCAATTCAATCATGTTCTCTGCATTATAATTTCCAATGAAACGAATCATAAGTAGTGGAGAGAGAGAGAGAGAGAGAGAGAGAGAGAGAGAGAAATTTCAAGGCCTAAAAAGAGATTCAAAACGAAATGTCCAACCCACCACATGGAGATCACATGTTGCTCATAAATTTTGAGGTCACTCGATGATGCATGGAATTGATATTACTAAGGGCATATTTGGTAAACTGTAATGGACACTATAATGTAGTGATAGTTATTCCTATAATTTAGTCATTCTTTAAAATGATAAATAATTATTCCTCTTTAAAAATGTTGTAGTAATTTTTTAAATTAATATTTTCAAATATACAATATTTCCATAGGCACATAACAATAATAAAAATTAAAAATCATACAAAAATAACAACTTTCTCAAATTTAAAAACTATTACTTTTTAAGAAATATAATTGTATAAGAAGTAAGATATTTCCTAAATATGAATTTTAAGTTTTATTCTAATATTACAACTTACAACTAAATGTATGAATATGTTTAGTTATTATATTACAACATATTTTATTCTTAATAATAAAGACTATTATTCATGCCATAATCTCCATTAATTCAGTGTATCAACTGTTGATGAAATTGAACTATTAAATTCTTTTTTTGATAGATAAGATTGAATTTTAATTTATGACATTCGTTTTACGACTTTTAATTATTAGGCTCAAGATACCAATTGATTTTTTGATGTAAACGAGATTTGAACCTAGATTTTTTATTCAATAATAAAATATTTTACTAATTAAACTAATTGCAACCCACTTATTATTGAAATTCAAACTGAAATTCAAACTCTTTTAAACGTGTGTTTTGACTTTGTGTCATGGAAAAACAAATGACTATCCTCAAATAATAACAGTTTTTCTTTTTGGGTGGAAAATATAGTACAAGTTGAGGATATAATATAACAAGTAAAACACAAAACGCAATTTTGAAGATATCATGTTAACTCGAATTTCCATCGATAAGACTATTATTGTACGTTTTCACATCCAGCATTAATTACAACACCGTCTTCTATCATATATCTTTGTTATATGTTTTTCTTTCTTTTAGGTGGAAAGCCATATGTTTGGTTTACGAAAGGAAATTTATGATGATGTTGAACGTTTACTTTGAACAACTTGTATCGTATGGCTAGGAAATCATTTACAATATATGATGATAATCTTTTTTTTTTTTTTTTTTGAGATTATATATGATGATAATCTTAGACGCAATGAAGATTGCTATCAAATACTAAATAGCGCTGGCATGTGGATGTGGTACACTAAAATTAAGGTTAGGTCATTTGTCATTTGTCAACAAGTTGTCTTCTTCTTTTTTTTCATTTTTCTTTTTTAAACACTTTATGGGAGATACGAAAAGCATTATTCTTTTCCGGGAAAGCTTTCGCGATTTTGTTTAAGTAAAGCTGTTAAGGGAACCCAACCCCATAAACATATTTCTCCTATATATATAATATAATGGCAAAGTACGTAGCTAGTGTTAGGTTATTTTATTTTATTTTTATTTGGAAGGAAACTGTTAATTGACCTAAAGACTATTGGTAAGTTTTAAGATTTTATCCATTGTAATGTCTTCCAATATATTTATCTTGTAAATAAAATTTTTTTCTTTTTTTTTTCTTTTTATTAAAAAAAAGAAAGAGGAAAATGGCATGCTAGCGTTTATTTTTTATATCTGATTTGTGTGAGTTTTTTATTATTATTTTTTTAATTTTTTTTAATTATAAAAAAAATACTACTTTTAAGGTAGCATAGGGACTAATATACTTATACCAATTTTTTTTTTTTTTTTGGGTAAAAAAAAAAAAAAAGAGCATAAGAAGATGAGTACTTAAAAGTTATAACAATCATCATCTTCGTTTAATCACTTACCAAAAAAATGTTTATTTGTGATTGCAAAATATATAATAATGTAAAGTTCTTACTTCTTAATTATACACATTATACATAACAGTACTTACAAATGCAAACATATATAGTTATCTAATCTGCATATGATTGGAATCGTCATCGATTATGCTAATTAGGTCGATCATATAAAAGAAATAGATTATGTATATATATGGATTCTAATTTCATATTTCGTTTAAAAAAAAAAAAACAAATAAACCGTTAGTCTTTATGAGTAAAATGAAGTGCACCCGAAGATTAGGTAGATATAGGAGGCAAAGACTTAACAACAAGTTGGTGCCCATTGTGCATGCCACTGATTAGTGATTATAACATTGACAAGGAAAGCAAAAGCTACCAAGTAGCTTCGATAATATTCCTTCGCTAGTAAATAGTAATCTAGAGGAAGCCCTAACCTAAGCCTCTAACATCAAAATGACCATATTCAGCGGGAAAAAAAAACACATCAAAATTATCATTTTTTAAATGATCTTCATTCAGAATTTTCCTCGAAAGCAGAATGGCCCCCATTTTTGAATCCTAATTTGACTCCAAAATTTATAACTTGATAATGAACTATTTATTATGGGCCCGGCAAAATTTATTTCAAAATCTTGACCGAAAGACTAAAATAGTCAAATTTGACCCGAACTAGTATTAGTTTAAAACTTGTATTTTGCATAAGATCATTAATTATTTAAACATTCCAAGATGGCACAATGTGATAGGTCAAGAACAATGGAAATAAAGAATATTGTTAAATTAATTAATAACAATGAAGTTTCCAGGCAACTGCCTAGATTTAATTGCCTTTTTTTTTTTTTTTTTTTTTTTTAAAGTAGATAGGTCTGGTCAAACAAAACAAATATCAACCATATCTTTGTGATTAGAAAGAAGTCGATCACCTGAAGCCCAATATTTTTCTCTCTTTATAAGTTGACCCCTTTAACGTCACCACCTAATAAAATGATATTCCACTAGCCGCCATGACAAAAGTTGCCTAATCACATTGGTCAGCCTCCTTTGTCCTGCTTGTCTCCATCCATGCCTAAATTTTATGAGAAATGTAATAAAACATGTTTTTTTTTTTTTAATAGTAGTTTTTTTTTTTAAGTCTTAATAGTAGTTGAATTGGTATTTTTTTTAGTTTTTCTGTTTTATTTGAATTCATAATTGTCTTTATTTTTTTTACCTATATATAATAACTTTTCATGTTGTCATTTGTGAATCTTTTTATGAACTTTTTTGTAATTCTAGACTTGTTGAAATTGTATACCAACTAAGTTATTTTACCATGAAATTTTAATAAACTTTTTTTTGTAATTCTAGACTTGTAGAAATTTTATACTAACTCAATTATTTTACCACCGAGGGTGGTTAGTCTAGTGGTTAAGGGCTCACTCCTAAGGGTTTGAGAGGTAGAGGTCTCAGGTTCGAATCCCGCAATGAGAAGCGCCTAGGAAATAACTTCATACTCTTGGCTCATGCTCACTAGCATCTTTGATAGGGCTGGGTATATCACCAATACATGAAAATTTACCTCAATTAAATCTTGATATGCTGGTTGAGTCTTGACAATAGAAGTTGGGAAATTTTTTAATATACTAAATTACACTTTTGACATTTAAAAATTGACATTATTTTCATATTGATCCCTTACAATATTATTGGATGGAGGGAGAGTAGAGGGAAAGAAGAAGAAAGGTTTAATGAACACTATTTGGATGTATTTTAACTTTTAAGGGAGGAGGGCAGGGGTTTGGAGAGATTCTAAAGTTTCTTGCCCCTTATTTTGAATTCCTCAAATTAGAGAGATTTGGAAGGGGTAGAGAGATTTTGGACCTAATTAATATTTTGAATTATCTATTTTACTCTTCACCATATTATCACAATTACAATATATACTTTTTAGTCTTTACAAATGGTAAAAAAAATTTCACTCTCAGTTTTCTCTCACCTGGGCTGTCTTTCACTCTTCTCTTCCACAACCGTCTCTCTCTCTAGGTACACTAATTAAGTCTTGCTTTCTCTCTCTTGGGTTTCTTGAATTGGAATTGAGTTAATTTGGATTCATAATTCTCACGTTGACTGAGACGTACATATTGTTAGTCAATAGTCTTGAATTAAAGTGCTGCTAGGACTCTATGGGTCCGTTTGGATTGAACTTATTGCTGCTGAAAACTGAAAACTGAAAACACTGTAATAAAATAATTTTTAAATGTGTGAATAGTGCCGTAGGACTCATTTTTAATATTTTTAAATGCATAAACAGTGCTGCTACAGTGCGTGAACAGTATCGCTACAGTGATTTTTGTCTCTTGAACAGTAAAATCATGTGATTTTACTGTTCATGAACTGAAAAAAAAAAAAAAAAAAAAACGGAACGCAAGATTCAGCTGAAAACGCTGAATCCAAACGGCACCTATGTGCACAGTAATTCCAAGTATCTTACAGGTTTTTTTGTTTTTTTTGTTTTAAATTTAAAATCAGAAAAAGTTTAATTAGATAACCAAAAATCCGCTCCAAAAAAAGGGATAACCACAAATGAAGCATAAGGCAATTACAAAACGCAATAAAGATGAACATAAGGGAGCAGGCAAAACATGTACTCAGCATCGATACCAACTAACTTGTCGCTGGATATTTGCTGGACATTCTCCAAACCACATTTGAATTAATGTTGTCAATATTCGAGCAAATTGAGCCTGCAGGTTCAATTCCATAAGATCTCGTACTCTTAAGTCTTAAGTCTTACCTGCAATGACTCTTCCATTGGTGTCCCTACCCCATAATCCCTAAACCACCGTCCCATCCCATGCAATACGTACCAACAAAAAAAGAGTACTGTTAATTGGAAGAATTACTATTAGATTTTAGATTAGCCAACTTGAGGATATATGAGGTCATTAATATCACACATAGGATAGTACACAAAATTCCTGGACTTATGCTACATAAATTTTAATTACCGTATCCAAGGCTACAGAAATATAGAAATAATAATAATATATGACAATAATATATATATATATATATATATATATATCAAAATCCACCTTCCATTCATTGTAAAAAAATTATCAACAGAAAATCTATCTTCTCTTCTTCCATTACTCTAGCCATTTTCTTGGGAAAAAAAAAACCTGAATATTAAGCATTTTCCAATTTTTACCCTTCTCATCCTTCATGTGTGGGAGTGGGACCTCTAGTAACTTGTGAAAATTGTAAATAGACCAATACTGTAAGTCTACATTCAAATAGGGGTATAATTGTTAATCTAAATAAATTTAATCATTTCCTCTCATTTCTATTCTAACTTTTAGAACATCCAAATAAGAGTAAAAGCTATTCAAACAAGGGAAACGGATAATCATTCCCCTCCCCTCTCTACCACTCATACTCTCCTCTACTCTTCTCTCTCTCCAACTTCCAAACATATTGTTAAGTTTGAGATTTTAAAAAACGGGTGACCAAATACATGAAAGTTACTTCAATTATATATTAATTAACTTGTAACCCCATGCATATGTATGGATACACTTAAAGATATACAATAAGATACATAATATAATTCCTATATATATAATTTAAATACTATTAATAGTCATTTTTATATTTTGTTAACTCTTTAAAATTTTTTATAAGGATATTATTAGGTATAAAATGTAAATTGTCCATGTTTATTTATTTATTTATTATTGTGAAGCATTTTTTTTTACTATTCATTTATTCTCTAAACTCTTTAATTTTTGTACTTAATAACTCATTTGGATGAATATTTATAATGTGGTCCCACATTTGATTCTAAAATTAAGAAATAAAACTCTTTAAGAATAAATAATTTATGACACATGGCACAAAATTGAAACTCCAATTTGGAATTCTAATTTGAGTTTCTCTTAGTTTCACATATTATTATATATATAGATATATCATGTGGATGATATTAATATGCCATGAGATGTTTTTGTTAAATTATACTTTTGACCATTAAAATTTGAGATCATTTTCATATTGAAACCTTAATTTTGAGATTTTTCATTTTGATCCACCAATTTTGATTTCATTTTCAAAATCTTTTAATCTTGTGACTAATTTTTTTGTTAATTAAGTATCAACAAAATAATGTTGCTCTCTCTCAACGACCTAATTAGTCATCAACATTGACAAAATAAAATTTGATGGACCAAAATGAAAAATCTTAAATTTAAGAGACTAAAATGTAAAACATCTCAAAGTTTAAGGGATAAAATTATAATTATCTTTTCATTTCCCCCATTAAGAAAGTAATTGAAATTCATACACAGACCTAAATGAGATAAAACACCCATTTATAAAAAATAAAATAAAAAGATCAAACACGTGGTCTCACCAGCAGTAAAAGTGGAATGCTAGTTAGGCTAATAATCCATTGGCGTAGAAGTTAGGGCTTCGATTCTCATACAAATTTTTATTTCTTTTTCTTTTTTTTGGAGGGAAAAGACATCGAAGCTTTATTAATGCATAATGGCTATGTCAGCCTAAATTACATGGTAGATGTATGGTGGAACATCCTTCATCCACATTGAACAATCAATAATATTGGCAGCTAATCTCACCAAACTATGAGCAACTTTGTTACCTTTCCTCTTTGTATGAGAATAGAGTAATTTTGAAAACTATGTAGTAATAGGGGTATTTTTGACAAAGATTAATGCTCCTGGAAGCACCAATCAAGAAAGTTGACAGGGCCTATGGGTCCGTCAGCTTCATAGAAACGGACGGAGGACCCAGAATGACGACAGTGAAAACGACGATGCCACAATAAAACCCAACGGGCGCCTTTCTAAGCCGACGGGATGAAAGGGCCAACGGGGTGAAAAGGCCAACGGGTCCAGTGTGGCCTAGTTTGGTCCTCACGAATACCTATACATGGAAACATCTTGTGTAACATGCAAGATGAATCCCATTATTCACCCATATCTCTTTTATGGAAAGACACTAAAATCTTGGAAACCTTAAATACCAGACCCTTCCAATAAGGAAAAATCCCTACTCCGAAGGGATTTCGATTCACTACTCACTACTATATAAGCACCAGACCTTTTTTTTTCTCAGGTATGCCGAAAATCCCTAGCTCTCTCACTATAGAGTTCTTAGAGATTTCTCATTTATTGACTTGACCTTCAGAGAGTTTTTGGCCAGTACCACACTGGTGCCTTCTGTTTGGTCTTTCTGTTCTTATTTCACAGCTACCCATTGGCGTGATTTGGAGCTTACAACTCACTGACGATTTCAACACATCATCATTTAGAAAAACAAACTAAGTCTTTTAGTAAAAGACCATAAGAGGCTAAACTAAAATCCTACGTGACTAGAGCTTTTACCACTGTCTCTAAGTCACCTTCAACCATGGCTCGATTAACACCAATCTCCAGGGCGAATTCAAGGCCTCTAGTTGCTGCATGTGCTTCAATCTCCACAGCTTGATACGCTGAAGGCAGTTGCTGTGGTCGAGAAGCGATGACCAACCCATGGTTGTTACGGACTACAACACCTATACCAGATTTGTTAGCTTCGACGAAGGTGGCCTCATCATACAATTTAATTTAAGAAAATAACAAAGAAAAAATGACTTAAATGTATATGTTTTTTTTGGATGAATAATGTACACATGACGTCCAAGTTCATTAAAAAAATAAAAAAAAATTGACGTCCAAGTTATAACGGTTTTTTATTTTTTTCTTTACATCAAGATACTTGTGACCACTTCTTTAATACAACCTTCTTATGGAATTTTTTATTTAAACGCTTTTACCTTTGTTGATAAAATTATACTAACCCATCGCATGTTCAAGGCTAAGTCTAACTCCTTATGTCTCGGAAAGACAGATGTCCTTTCTGATACACTGGACTAAGGTGATTAACCCACAGGACTAGAGATGAGACAGAGACTGAGATAACGATTTGTCGAAGACACTGTGCCCGAATCAAGGAAAGCAATTGTACCTGAGAAGAAAGAAAGAGATATTCATTTTGTATAGCCTTTAAGAGATAGGGGTTGCAACCAGCGTAGGTCCCCAATAGAGATATTTGATATTGGTTTGGTGGATAGAGTCTAGGTCGCCAAACCTAAGGCCCCCGATAGAGAGTATGGATTACTATGTCTCAAATTACCCTTTCGATCTCAAAATCTACCTTATAATCCCTACACACGCGCACACACACACACTACTCTTATCACACACGCTTTGCGTGCGTAATGAGAATTTTTTTTTATACAAGATAGAAATTTCACTCTATCTTAATCTAAGTGTATATATGTGTGAAACTCCCTCCTAGAGACTTGAACCCTAACCCTTACCCCCCACACCCCACAAGTACTTAGTGAAACAATGTTTAAAAGTAAGATAGAGATAGTGTCCTAATTTTTATTATTTTTCTTTACGTGAGAGTTGATAAAAGTTTGAAGGCCTAAAACTTAGGAACTTAAAAAAAAAAAGATAGTAAATTAATTTTTTAACCAGTTTGTGTTTTCATATTTAAAATTATCTAACTAAAAGATAGGGGTATATTAGAGAGTTAAAGAATTTGTGTGAGGATATTTTAGTACACAAAATGATGAAACTCCAACAGGAAATCCTCTTATTAATAGTACTAGCATGTAACCCATTCAAACTCATGGATGCATTTAAAGTTAAACACAATTTTTATTATAAAAATATAAATAATTAGTCAAATTATTTTTAAAAAAAGCATGTAACACATGCATATGTATAGACGCATTTAAAATTAAACATAATTTTTATCATAAAAATATAAATAATTAGTCAAAATTTTTTTTTAAAGTAAATGTAATTAGTCACATATTAAAATTCTTACCCAAATTTAATACTACTTATGATTATTTTTTTTCCAATTTTTAATAAGTTGGAATGTGTGGTGATCTTTGTTGTGTGGTGATTTTTATTGAGTATATGTGATTAGTTTTTTATATTTTATTTTATAGTTTATTAATATTGAATTCTTAGTATTTTGCACTCATTAATTCACTTGGCATAAAGATTAAAAAACTTAAGTAGACACATAGTACAAACTTAAGTGAATAATTATGGTGTGGTCTCCACATAAATTTAGACATATGACACAAAATTGGATTTTAATTTCAAATTCTAATTAAACTTTTTCTGACTTTTCCTATTAAAAAAATATATATATATCTTTTATCTAACATTGTACACATTCATTATCTAGTAAAAATAATAAATTAAAATTAAAATTTTATATTTTATATTTTCTAAGTTTAGATGCATAAATTTTCATGTAAAGATAATTGGAATACAATTAGAATCTAATTTTGATTCTTAGTTGAGCTTCCACTTTAATAAATCATATATGATTTGTGAGTGAAACTGAGAGTCTCATATAGAGGAAAAATAAATAACTAGAGAAATTAATATAACATAATTAAGTCTAAAGATGGAACCGAGATATTATCTTAGGGGCCAAATCATGGACATAAATTTCTATCATTCTAGAATAATAAGTGTACAAATCTTATTAATAAATTAATATATATATATATATATCTTGTATCAAAAAAAAATATCTTATTAATAAATTAATATATATGAAAAGAATCTCAATGGGCCACTTGTCCAAACTGGAGATTTGTAAGACCTACAAAAGAAAATTACTCCATCGGAGGGACTCAATCTCAGTGTGGTACAGGCTTAAGTATCAACGCCTCGCTAGAATTGCCGGATGTGTTTTGTCAACAATAGTGATGATTGGTGATTCATGAATAGGTAATTGCTCAAAAATCATGATAAATTCTAGGAACGATATACTATAATACCAGAATGCCATTTTAAAAAAATTTTAAAAAAAAACCTACTGTTGATAATTTACCTTAACATTTTCAATCTTCTTTTGCTTATTTTAATTTTAATTTTATTTGACAAGATCCCTTTTTCTCTTTTGGAAGAATAAAATTGGTGAGCCAGAACCGGCCGTCCTCTCTCTACTTTTTAATTAATTAATTAATTTTTTAAGGTCCCTCTCTCCTATTTTCATCCTTATGGACCTTATAATTTTTTTTTTTTAATCTACTAATTTACGACCGTTCTCTTTTTTTCTCCGCACGTTTTAATTTCTCTCCGCCTAACGGATCCTAATGTTTGGTGAAATAAGAAAAAAATAGTAAGACTGTTAAGAGGAAAATTAGCATCCTAGGAATCAAAATTCAAAAGTAAAAGCAGAGACTAGTAGTCATCATTTGATTAACTAGCTGGTGGACAAGTTCCTAATTAAGCTAATTTGACCTCTTGGAATTTCAATGCGGAAAAACTATGAAAAATGCTATCATCATTGACAAATCGGTTCGGCCGTAGATTCGTGAAAAAAGATCATCTCTATTGAAAAATGGATCTATTTTATGGTTAAAATTAAACATTACAAATTTAAAGATAAATAAATTACTTAAATGACTTGCACTATGTACCCCGTAAAATTTTGAAAATAAAATTTTAATTGTGAAAGGGAGAAAATCCTATTTATTTTTCATACAAATTTATAAGTCAAACATGTAATCAAAGAAGCATATTCTTTCCTCATGACATGATAAAGGTTGATGTTTACTTGTAATACTAAATTGCTTATGAGGTCCTCATGTATTGCTTTGATCATCGGTGGCAGACTAAGAAATTTTTTGTTGTGATGGGGGAGGGGGCATAAAATAGGATGATTAATAAGTTTTTTTTTATTTTTTTATTTTTTATAATCCCATATATACTGTATTATGTATAATAGTTTAAAAGAGTACTGTAATCCAATACTGTATTAAATAATTTAATTTAACGGTTTCTAAAAAAAAATATTAAATAATTTATAACCCAATATGTGTACTACAAAAAGTATATTTATTAAATTTGACCAATAGTTCTATTATTAACAAAAAAAAAAATTTTGATTTTTTTTTTAATTATCTTCAATCAACAATTATTTAGATACTAAAAAAGGTACAAAATCACTAATAAAAATATAACTCTATTTAATTGGTTAAATTACTTTAGATTTTCAAATATAAAAATATATTTTTTAATTAGGAATTAAGTTGTGATAAGCCTAACTACTTTAGCTTCATATATAAATAGGTATACATTTTTAAAAAATTATTTATATTTAATTAAGATTTGTTTGGTGCTTGTGGGAGTTTTTCCTTTTGTCCCTCTACCTGTTTGGTATACACATGTAAGTGAAATTCTACATTGAATAATGATAATACAAATGAGTGGTTAATATAATATAGTTGAACTCATACCCATTAGGATTAGGTTTTTTAGATTAAGTGGTATCCTTATATTTTATATTAATCACTCAAATTGGAGGCTCCCAACATTAACCCTTATGAATAACATTTAGGGTATGTTTGGTTAGGTGAATTTTAGGAAGGATGGAAAAAAAATGGAGAGAAAATGGGGAGGTCTATTTGGTTGGGTGGATTTTAGGGAGAGGATGAAATAAATGGAGAGAAAATGGGGAGAAAGAAATTTATTAATGTGTTTAGTTGGGTGGATTTGTGGAAGGAAAACTGGTAGGGCCAAGGTGTTTTCTTCCCAGGCCAACCAAAATGGTTTCTCCCCAAATGGGAGAGAAAACTGAAGAGGAAAGCCAATAGAAATAAATGGATCAAAAAACCCATGTGCAACGTGCACATGAATTTGTTAGGGCAGTTTGGTTTCAAAAAGCAGTGTATTCACTTTTTATTTTATATTCAAACCTTGAATTTGAATATGAAAAAAAAAAAAAACTCACTTTCACATTTGGTAGTGTTTGGTAAGTTGTATTGGATACATAATTTGGGTATTAAATACATCACACCCGGGTTTGGTCATTGTTTTCTATTAAAAAATAAAGTAACTTTTCTTACTTACACACATCACATCACTAAAAAAAAAGTAATTTTATGTTTTCACAATATTTATGAATATGACACTGTATTCGTATTCATAGAAAATAAAAACGCAAAAAAGTTGTTTTCATTTTTTGTATTCAAATCCAACTTTTAGGATATTGAAAATGAAAACGGAGTATAAATGCTAAAACCAAACAAGTTTTTTAGTGATGGGTCCTACAAAAAATTGAAAATAAATACATAATATTGCACTTTTTTCGACTAACCAAATAGCCTCTTAGTTTCTTCTTTGAGTACTTTTTTTTTTTTTTTTTGTCTTTTTCTGTACTTCTCATTCATTCTTCTTTTTTTTCTTTTTTTTTTTCTTTTTTGTGCTCATATGTTTTATATCCTTTGGCTTGTGCTCTTAAAAAAAATTTTGAAGTGTCCATACACAATTTTTTAATAAAAAATTTTGTTAGTTTTTATTTTATTTAATAAGATATAGTTGTAAATGTATACCAAATTTATTTTCTATCCTCTTATTTTTGTTATCAACCAAACAAATAAGTTTTCTATCTCTTCACTTTTCCACATCCTCCAAACTAAACACATATGAGAGAAAACTAAATTTCTTCTATCCTCCTACTTTTTTATCTCTTCCTTATTTTTTATTCTCTCATTTTTTCACTCCTCCAACCAAACAAACTTTAGAGTTGTGCCAAAACTCTTCTACCCCAATCAGGAGGATTGTTTGTATTTTCTTACTCTCAAAATGAACAATGTGAAACAGACTTGGCCTAATGAATTGCCCTTTACTTGGATTGCTCATACCTAAAATAACATAGCTGGAAATGGTTTTAGAAAATTAATAAAATCCCATGAGTCCTCACCTTTCTATGACTAGCCGACCATGATAACATGGTAACAAAAGAAGTTCTTTTTTTTTTTTTTTTTACTGAAATAACAAAAGAAGTTCTAACTCGTGGGAAGATTATCACCGATTATGTTTGACCTTTTTGTAAGGATACCAAGAAAATATTTTTACATATTTTAAGGGACTACCCCCTGATTACCGAGATTTGGAAGGGAGTAAGAATACAGACACTAGCTCAATTAAGAATAAACCGATGACCACTTCTTCTCTTTCAACCAATTGTTACCTCAGGTTCTACAAAAAAAAAAAAAAAAAGTGTTGTTAATGTAAGACAGAATCTACTTTTAACTTTTGTAATTTATTAATTTTGATATTTTTATGTTAGGTTTAGGGCATTTATTTACTTATTTTTAGGTGCTTTTAATGTTTTTTTATGTCAAATTTGGTTTCTGTTATGGTTAGGTATTAATTAGGACTTATTTTAGAATATATTTTATTATTTGTCAAGTTTTACAGAGCCCTTAAATAGACTCCAAAGTCTGTAAACGTTTTTCAGTATCATTAAAATCAATAAAATTAAGACTTTTTGTCTTCCTATTTTCTGGTGGATTCTAGACCCCTTTCTCCTTATATATTCAAGGACCTTTGTGGATTTAAGGAACCCTTGTGGATTCAAGTTTATTTTCAGAAGTAAATGTGTTTGTTTCTTGTTTTCTAGAAGTATTACGCTTCCGCATCCAGCATCAGTTGGTATCAGAGCCTTGACTTATCTTGGTTTGGTGGCTAATGTATGAGACGGTAGCAATTCCGGTGACAAAAAACTTAGTAAGTATTACGTGACATACAGTTAGCACTCACAAATATCTTTACTAGGATGTTGTCATTGGAGCATGAAAACAATAGGGATAAGTATCGCGGAGACATAACTCACGGGCAACCTATTGGTAAGCAAATTTCATATAGGCTTTATAAAAGAATTGCAAGTTTTAGGCTTCGTTTGGGAATTCATAGGGGAATGATCATAAGATAATTTGTTTGGTAAGCAAATTCTTTTCCATTCTTTTCCCTTGCTTAAATACATTCTATTTCTTAAAATAGAATGTATTTAAGCAAGGGAAAAGAATGGAAAAGAAAGGAATGAGATGGAATTAAGTAATCTTGTTTGGATATTTTAAAATACAGGAATGGAAAGGAATGCAAATGAATGGAATGTAAGTAGCCTTATTTGGGATTAACATAGAGGGAAATGAATGAAATCATTTTATGAAAATATTACTACTAGACCCATATTTTAAAATAAATGGTTGAATATATAGGTGTTTTTTAAGGAAAAAAATTCATTAAATCTAATTCAATTCCCTCCAATTCCTTCCAATTTCAGGGAGAATGAAAATTTGAGGTTTTAAGAAAATAGAGAGAAATGAGTATTCTCTCCTATCCATTCCGTTCTCTCCCACTTAAACTCCCAAATAAGGGAAGGGAAGAATATTCTAAAATTATTCTCTTCATTCATTTTCATTTCATTCTCTCCTCCCAAATGAGGGCTTAATGGTTATTTTTATAAAGAAAATTTTCTTGATTGGTTACTTGATTTAGAGGATTTATTTGACTTTGAGAATGTTTATTATGAGAGAAAAGTTAGACTTGTTTTGTATAAACTTAGTGAGTATGCCTTAAGTTGGTGAGAACGAATACAGTCTGATAAAATTAGACGAGATAAAGACAAAATTCGTTCATGGCCAAGGATGAAAAAATGCTTGCTATCAATTTTTATGTCTTCCCACCATTCCTCTGCTTCATCATCCAATTTATTGAATGCAAGCCATACTCTTTCTTCATCACAAATTTCCAGATAATCAAATACTCTTCCAAATTAAGAAGTCAATCAATAAAATCCAACTTACACATCTCTCCATCAAAGAATGCAATTTTCTTATATTTAAGAGTGTGTCTATTGGTGTTGCTCTGGGAGGATTTCCTAGCAAGAGGGGTAGCGACTAGGCTAGCCCTCTTGCTAAAATTAAAAAGAAAAAAGAAAAAAAAGAAATCTAATTTCGTAAAGGCTGGGCTTGTACATATATGCCCACCTTTAACATCAAGGGACCTACATTCCATGCGCAATGTGATCTGTTTTTTTGCAGTGGATATATCCTGCAATCAAACTCTCAAAGAGTGAGAGAATTAATGTAGGAGCCACATTTAAATCATCAACTAATGGGAACGTACTAGCAATTATACAAGGCGTGCGCAATACTTACCTTACCTAACCTAACTAAAAGTTGTTTGCCCCCCAAAAAAAATAATTTATTAGAAAAATGAAAAGAAAAAAAAATGGTTTGTCTATATTTTCATTCACTGATCTTGCATGTTGATATGCTTTCATTTTCCAATAAAAATATATTTTTTATGATAATGGATAAAATTGCTATCATATAATAGTGGAATGGATTGTGATGTGAGTAAGAATCATTCTCAAAAAGATCAAACTGTCTCCCACTAAGATCTAATGGAAATTAAACATTCATGCGGAGGAGGACGAGGGGTTAGCTTCAATGTGAATGTCAATTTTGAAGCTAGAGTATCACCAACTAAAAGGTTAAGTGGCCCATTCCAATTTCAGCTTCCTCCTTTATTATTATTATTATTATTAGGAGCATATGAATGGTTATGGATTTTTTTTAATTTTTAATTAAATTTTAGGCTAAGGTCAAATCAATTGATCCAAAAAGGAAAGGGAATGAATATGAATAATATTTTAGGGGAATAGTAAACCTTTAGCTGGAATTTACTCAACAGTTGCCTTTTATGTCTCGCTTTTGTTGGGTTGCAAAGATTTTTCCACCAAATAAGAAATTTAAATGAACAAATACTTTTCTTTTTCTTTTTTTCTCTTCTTTTTGACAATGATGTAGGGGCATTCACGTACACTTCCTTTCTAAGTAGTCCCCGTATCATAGGAGGTGGGGTGGTACCTTGAATAGCAATTGTGTATAATATTTCTCTCGCGCAAACGGCAAACGTTGGACCTATTTCTGTATGAGGGGAGGTGTTATTATGTATAACGGGTTTACATACAATATCTCTCTTTCATGGAGTAGATCCTACAATTGTGATATCTATTCTCATGTGAGAGATGTTACGGTCAACTAATTTATATAATACTAGCTTGTAACTCATGCAAATGCATGAATGCATTTAAATTAAACACAATTTTTATTATAAAATATAAATAATTAGTCAAGTTATTAAAAAAAAATAGTATGTAACACATGCATAGGTATGAATACATTTAAAATTAAACACAAAATTTATCATAAAAATATAAATAATTAGTCAAATTATTTTTTTTTAAAGTAAATGTAATTAGTCACATATTAAAATTCTTACCTAAATATAATACTACTGATAATCATTTTTTTTCTTCTAATTTTTAATAAGATAGAACGTGTGGTGATCTTTGTTGTGATGTGATTTTTATTGAGTATATGTGATTGGTTTTTTTATTTATTAATTTTTTAGTTCATTAATATTAGATTCTTAGTATTTTGCACTTATTAACTCACTTGGCACAAAGATTGAAAAATTGAAGTGGACACATGACACAAACTTAAGTGGATTCTAATTTCAAATTCTAATTGAACTTTCTCTGAGCTTTACCTATTAATATATATATATATATAGAGAGAGAGAGAGAGAGAGAGAAAGAGAGAGAGAGAGAGAGAGAGAGAGAGAGATTAGATCATGTAGAGAAATAGTAATGTATACTATTTTTACAAAAAAATAATAATGGTGCCATAGACCAAAGTTATCATTTTTCTTTGGATTTTACCCAAACAATTAATTTCCAGATATATTTAAAGCTATGAGAAGTAATGAGAGAGAGAGAGAGAGACGATTGTACTAAAATTAGGTATTTTTAATGCTTTATATGTTTTGCTGTAAAACATTTTTAGTAAAATATAGTGCATTGACAAAACACCCTCCAAAAAAAACCTAATTTTTTGGTGTTTTTGGAGTGTGTATTTATATATATATATTTATATATATTCTTAACGTTTTTATGAATTCTAATCCTAAACCAAACCACCCCCAAATTCTCTTTTGGGTTACAATCTAGTCTCATGTAAATTATGAAAATTGATTTAGAATTTTGACTATCTTTCTTCTATAAAAATTTAAAAAAACCTAATAATTTCAAACAATATCTAACAAAATATTATCACTAAAATGACTAAGCCAATATACCAATCATTCACAATAATATAAAAGATTTACGTGAAAATGAAAAATCATGAGACAAATTGCAAATATATTCACTATTAGAAAATTAATTACAATATTTTCTCAAGTTTATGCCTAACTTGAGATCCGTACCAAATATAATAATATCTCTTATCTAAGAATGGATTTGAACTCACCTTAGATTTCACTCACTCTAGAAATAACAACTATATGTGGTTATAGCACCTTGAAACCCTCCCTAATGTAAACCCAATTGTATTTTTCTTACTTTGCAACATTAATCCAATTCCAAGTCTCGTAAATTCTCCTTGATTTGTGCGCTTTAAAAAAAAAACTTTGTAGAGAAAATCCAAACTATAAATTCTTTTGTAACACTATTTATTTATAAGACTTCAGTTTCTATCATTAGATGATAAGAAATACATTACTTTTTTTTTTAATAAGGAAAACCAATCGCTTATTTAATAAGAAAATATATTTTCCCTCTACTCTAAGAAATAAACTTTTCTTCCACACAATATAGAAACTCAAATGTAACCAAGTAAATTTCGATTCTATGTTTAAAAATCAAAGTAATTAACCAAGTTATAATAAGAAATCCCGTAAAAATAAAAAAATAAAAGATATAATAAGAAACCGTTTCCCAAACCATTTAATAACGAACTAAATGGTTTAATTAATGTGAGTACTTATCTCCTTGCAATAAGTCTAAAGTCACAAAAATATTTATAAATATGGATATCGCAAGTTGTTATTGGTAGGGAAAAAAACGAGGTCAATTGTGAGTTCAAATAAGAACCAGTAAAAATTGACCAATTCAATTATTATGAAAAATATTGCCTATAACAGTATTCATTGACTTGTTGTTAGACCCACTTTCCCCCCCTAAATAGCACTCATGCGTACCCTGATATTTGATCCTAGCAATTCGAACATGAATACCCAAGTTTAATCATTTAATTTTCTTGCAAATAACATATTGTACATCATATATGTCGGTAAAAATAGGAAAAATGAATATACAATTCTTAAACTTTTTTTTGGTAAAAAATATGATTTGCCCAAAATGAAAGTAATATGTTACGTGGATATAGGAAAATCCTCCACTGATTGAGTTAGTTATTACTCATGATGTAATGAATTTATCTCCTACTTAATAAAGTTACAAGTTTTTCATATAAAAAAAAAAAAAAAAAAGTAATATGGTTTTTTTTTTTTGAAGTCCCAAAATATCTTCTCAAAAAAAAAAAAAAATCACAAAATAAATAAAACTTTTTTTTTAGAGAGTTTCAACTTATGGCGTTCGCTTTTGATGATAGCTTTTTATCATCAGATCAAGACACCAATAAGTTTTTGGTGTAGACGGGGACTGAACCCCAGATCTCTTATACAACTATCAAAGACTTTACCAGTTGAGCTAACTGGAACCCACAATAAATATAACTTTTTAAAACGGGAAGTTATATTTTCTATATTACCCTTTATTTTATATATATATATATATATATATAACAAATAAAATTCTTACTTAAAGTCATATGACTCATATCACCTCTAAATTCTAATATAAAGTAAGGACATTTCAGGAATATCCATATCTTAACCTTTGCATTAATAAAAAATGAGGGATTATTAACAAAGAGCACTTACATAGGACACAATTCTGTGAAGGAAAAGCAAGAAAGAACAGATCAAAGTACAACTGAGGAGTTATATACAATTATACAAAGGCGGATTCGTTGCAATCTTCGTCGCAATTAACAAGGCCATCCCATCCACCACAAAAGCTCTTAAAATTAATTTAGCTTAACGAAGTATTTCGTGATATCATAGTTGCAACTTAAACAACGACAGACAATGTGTCCAATCAACTAGATCTAGAATTATTAAATTTAAAAAAATAAAAATAAAAATAAAAGCACACGAGTTTGACCCTTTAGCTTAATTGAAGTGACTAAAAATATGATAATTCTGGTATAAGATTAGGCTTAAGAGTTAAGAATAAAGAAACACAATTCAATTGCAAAATGCGTGGAAGCCGCCTCATCCTCGTGCCAAATGAACTCACAGTAACCATGTCGGTGTCACACACACGTATATGTTGGCTAATCAATTGACAGAACAACCTATAGGCTATATAGGTAACAGTCCTATGGAGAATATCAACT
This sequence comes from Notholithocarpus densiflorus, assembly GCA_030021035.2. Classification (NCBI taxonomy): domain Eukaryota; kingdom Viridiplantae; phylum Streptophyta; class Magnoliopsida; order Fagales; family Fagaceae; genus Notholithocarpus; species Notholithocarpus densiflorus. Next base: position 61,892 of record JARYZH020000277.1, on the reverse strand, counting down.
ATAATTTGCATTCGAAGTTGAAGATTTTCCATTTCCAATGTAAACATGGGATTTATAGCCCTACTCCTAGATTATGAACCAAACTAGACTTTGCCGACATCAAAATGCAAATTAAAGATAAAAACTTTTATCGGCTTGATTAGTGAGCTTTAAAAATAGGCCAATCAAATCCATCTAGTATCATATAAGATCAAAATCACACCCAAAATTAACTGTAAGGTGGCTTTTTTTTTTTAATTATATATTTTTGGGTAAGGTTGTAAGGTGGCTTATATATAAAAAGCGCACAGTAAAGTTCAATCAAAACTTAACATGCATGTACAATTTAGTAGTATGGGAAATCATGGAGATATATATATGGTCTGGTTCTGTTCTGGACCAATGGACCTCTAATTTTTTGAAATAAAGACAAAAGTGTGAAAAAGGTCACTGTACAAAGGCACATGGGGATGTATAACTTGTCATTGTATCTAATTAAAACAACACCCAATAATTCTTGACGTGGAGGAGCTACAACCTACCATACGAGATATGTGGGGCCCACTCTTTTGTGAGAGAGAGAATGCATGCATCCAAAACATGTAATAATCTCTCCTACAATACATAGCATATTCTAGTCTGAAGTCTCTAGAGGTGCAAGAGCTGGGTACCTTCCCAAATATCACTCTCAAAAATCAAACGCATAAAAATTTGAATAAACAATACTGGAAAGTTCTTGTGGTCATTGGTCATCCTTTGCTAGTCATTGGTCAAATTTACAAAGGAATCAGTCACCAAGTTGGGTCTAACCCCACAGCATAGGAGAGACTAGGGACCAGAGAGTAGAGACGGGTTCAACAAGGCAAAGCTCTAATTTCCACTAATTATCTGTCTTTATCTCTTTTTTTTTTTTTTTTTTTTTTTTTTTTGTAAAAACAAAAAACCCATTTTATTATTATTATTTTAGTCACCTTTTTAATATCAAACCAGCCCTCCACTTCACAGTTGTTCCTGACTCTCGTTGGGCTTTAACCTCTATAAATAGCAGACCCACCCAACTGGCAGTACACCATCCAATTCCAAACACACACAGCTTAGCTTTGCATCTTTGCTTCCTTCACAAAGAGAGAGAGAGAGAGAGAGAGAGAGAGAGAGAGAGATGGAGAACTTCCCAGTGATCAACTTGGAGAAACTAAATGGTGAGGAGAGAGGAGCAACCATGGAGATAATCAAAGATGCCTGTGAAAACTGGGGCTTCTTTGAGGTAGATACCATATCTTGAACCTAAGTTGTACCATTATTTATGTTGTTCACATTCATTGTTTCCATATATATATGGGTCTAACAATTTTGTGTGTGTTTCTTTGTCTCAAAATTGTAGTTAATAAATCATGGCATATCCCATGAACTAATGGACACCGTGGAGAGGTTGACAAAGGAGCACTACCAGAAGTGTATGGAGCAAAGGTTCAAGGAACTTGTGGCAACCAAAGGTCTAGAGGGTGTTCAGACTGAGGTCAACGACTTGGATTGGGAGAGCACCTTCTTTTTGCGCCATCTTCCTCACTCCAATATATCTGAGATCCCAGACCTCCAAGATGAATACAGGTAATTCATTTAAGCATGCTTTTTGTACATCAACCATATATATACTTATTACTTACTGTAGCGCACACACACATATATTTATATAGTGGCTTCATTTACTATTTTTAGTACCAAAATTTTAATCTGTGTCATTTGTTCCCCAATAAACATATTGTTGAGATAATGGTCCCATATAAGGACTAGCTAGCTAGCTAGCTACATTTTGTACTCCCAACGGTTTATGCTACTATATGATTAATTTTTATTATTTCCTTCAGAATATTCCAAATGATACTAGAAGTCTAGAAGTACTTTTAAAACATACTCCCAATTTAATTAAAAGGCATCCTTTGTCTTTTTTTACACAAAAGGCTCTCTATCTCATAATTAATTGTAATTACAACAGGAAGGTGATGAAGGAATTTGCATTAAGGTTGGAAAAATTAGCAGAGGAACTCCTAGACCTGTTATGTGAGAATCTTGGACTAGAGAAAGGTTACCTGAAAAAGGCATTCCATGGATCAAAGGGTCCAAATTTTGGCACCAAGGTTAGCAATTACCCTCCATGTCCAAAGCCAGACCTTATAAAGGGTCTTCGTGCCCACACAGATGCTGGTGGGATCATCCTACTCTTCCAGGATGACAAGGTCAGTGGTCTCCAGCTACTCAAAGATGATCAGTGGATAGACGTGCCCCCTATGCGCCACTCCATTGTTATTAACCTTGGTGACCAAATTGAGGTATACTCTAATATATATATATATATATATGAACCAAACCAATTTGTGTTAATAATTAATATCATCATAAAATCCCTCCCCTCCCATTGAATTCTCTCTTATTTTTATTTTTAGATGCAAGACATGTAATTTATATATATATATATATATATATATATATATATATATATATATATGTCTCGCTAAAAATGGAAGAGAATTAGAAGATTCAGTTTAAAATTCTTTATCATCGATCGACAAAATTTTGGAGATATCTAACGACTATATATGATGCCATATGTATATAAATATAAATATAGGTCATCACCAATGGGAAGTACAAGAGTGTGATGCACAGAGTGATAGCCCAAACAGATGGAAACAGAATGTCAATAGCTTCATTCTACAACCCTGGGGGTGATGCTGTTATATATCCAGCACCAACACTGGTGGAGGAAGAGGCAGATGAGAACAACAATTTGTACCCAAAATTTGTGTTTGAAGACTACATGAAGTTGTATGCTGGCCTCAAGTTCCAGGCCAAGGAGCCCAGATTTGAAGCCATGAAAGCCATAGAATCTAATGTTAATGTGGGTCCAATTGCAACAGCTTAATACCACATTTTAATCCTATCAAAAAAAAAAGAAAAAGTACCACATTTTAATTACTAGAATAAAAAAGTGTGTTGTCTGTTAAGGCCTTGCCGCCTTGGGGAAGTGTGACACTACCTACAAGCTTTAAGTAGATATTATATAATTTATACATGCGATGAGCTCTTTAAAAAGCCAATTACTACTTGGGAGGGTCTCTATTTGTTATTTGTAGAAAGCAACCGAAATTACCACCTTCTAATATTATTTAATGAGAATGATGTTTTATTGTTTGTTACTCTCTCTCTCTCTCTCTCTCTCTCTCTCTCTCTCATGTGGTGATGGATGGATCACAACGAAAATTAAAAAATAAAAATAAAAATTGATGATTCCCTTCGGAAACAAACTAAATTGTAGTTCACTTCTCTAGGGAAGTCAGTGTTAGGTGTTTTGTATTTCAAATTCACTGTTTTTAGTGTGTTACTCAAGAGAATTATGGGTTGTTTGACATTGTTATTTAAATAAAAGTTTTTAGTATTTAAACAACAATATTACTTTTGACACGCATTTTTATAACATTCAAACATGTATTTTTACAATACTGAAAACTGAACAACAATATTTAAAGAGAAATGATATCTGCATAACATTTTTACAACAAATTATAGTTGGCAGATTGTTATTGTTGGGTTAAAAAAATAATCTCAGTGCTAAATTCAAATTTGAACCAATAACAACTAACCACTCATAATTTGGTGTGAAAATATTGTGAATGTAGCACTTCTCATATTTAAACAAGGCTACTAAATGGCCCCTTAACGGCTGGTGGGGTGTGAGACGTAATTGCAATTAAATATGAGATATAATTAGATGTAGAGTGTTTGGTAACACAGTTGGATGGAAAATGGAGGTATAAATGCATTACTTGTCTGTTTTTCCAAAATTAGTCAAATTACTATTGTGTCCTTTATAACTTATTTATTACTTTCTCTTTCTCTTTCTTTAACATACCAAATAAGTAAAAACACTTTTTTTTTTTCCCTTTTTCTCTCTATGCAGTCAAATACAAGCTAGGTGGAAGATACTTTGCTTTTTAATTAAAAACTATTGAGGTATACTTTCCACACCAGAAAGAAAAAACAAAAACAAAAACAAAAATTTAGAGTTCTTTTAAGACCGAATGAACAAGTCATATAAAACGAAAAAGACTTTTTTTGACAGAAGTGATAGAATAAAACGAAAAAGACTTGACGTAGCTAGTGTTTGTGAAATTGTAAACATATATGATGAAGAGGTCATTGAAGACCGTGATATGCCATGCTCTGCCTTAAATAAATTGGGGCCTCCTTTTTTGATTAATTGGGTAAGATGTGTTTCTACAACTGATCCAAAATTCAAAGAAGGGCCAGCACCACTCACAATTCATACCAATTGAAGCAGAAGCCACCAAAAAATAAAATAGAGTTTTTCTACGACAAAGAGAACCAATATGTCCAATTCTTTATGACTTTAGTTTAGCGTAAGTATTTTTTTTAATTGAAGACCATAACAAAGTGTAACTCTTTTGTCTAACATAATGACAACAATATATTTCTTTTTTAATCTTTAGGGTGTATACATGAATGGAAGTTTGTCATAGCAATAAAAACAGGACGGAAAAAGGAACAATGAAAGAATTCTTTAAGGTCATTCCTCGACAAGATGACGATATAGTCCACAATCGAATTTTTTTAATCACAATGCAACTTGGAATCCACATAAGAATTCAACTTGTGTAGTGGAGCAGCTAATGATGATAATCTAAAAAGAGAATAAAATTTTAATCATAACTGGAATCATCTCGGGAAGGTTTCAAAAAAGAAAAAAAGAAAAATAAAAATAAAAAAGGAATCATCTTGGGAAAATTGATTGACACTGCAAGACAAATAGACAATTAAGCAAAGCAACATATGTACAAGGGGAACACTATGCGGATTAAAAAGTTAATAGTACTATAGCGTTATCTTGTTGCAAATAAATAGCAAACACTTGAACGTGTCTTTTTCTTCTTTGCTTTGCCTGCAAGAAATTTACAAGTGGATCTTGTCCAATATCTGACAGTGCCACCTTATAAAATATCAACCACACCTTTTTTATCATGCCAAAGTATGCAGCTTTGAGGATAGAAGACAAGAACTAGGGATGGGGCACCTCCACATCAAGATCTAACGATAAATCTAAAAATCCCTAAAGTAATCATTCTTTTCAAGACTTTCACGTGGGTTATGTTCATGTTAAATGAGTTTTTTTTTTTTTTTTTCCTTTTCTTTTCTTTTTCTTTCTTTTGCAAAATTCATGTTTTTTTTTTTTTTTTCTATTTTTTATACTTCAATGATTAGATTTAAATTTTAATTCTCTTTGTACAAAGATCAAGCAATATCACTGAGCTCTTGACTTTGCGAAATTCATGTTAAATGAGTCAAATGCAATGATCTGCTCTAAGATATAGGCCAACGAGTCTTTCCCCATTATAGGGTGGCATAAAAGTGTTGTCTTGAATTTGAGTTGAGATAAATTTGCCTTGGATTTGATAATCAATAATTTTTCATACCCATTTTCATAATTACCATGTGTAGTAGTAAGGCACCGGTTAATGTATGTCCTTAGGGCACACATTAATCAACAATTTTAAAAAACTTTTTATAGGAAATTGAAAAAGTTGATAAAAACGTTTATCACTTTTTCATTTTCACATAAAAAGTTTCCTAAAATGGTTTATTAATGTATGCCCTAAAAGCACACGTTAGTAAAACCCTAGTAGTAAATAGATTTGTTTTCTCTCACTTTAAGACTGAAGCTTAGAAGCATAAGAAACCCAACATAGGTAGCAAGATCTATTGTGTAAAGAATTCACCATCTTTTGGAACTAATCTTGTTGTTTGGTTTCTTTCCACTTGGAAAAAGGATTGTGGTTGATGCCCGAACTTGTCAAATTTTTTTTAAAGATAAGATAGAATTTCAACCTGTAGTGTACTGTTCACTCCATGATGATTGTCGGGGTTGTTTTTGCAACAAGGGCCAAAAATGCTAGAACAAGTCCAAAACTCCCCTTGGGTTCCTTAAAGTGTGATTAAATGGAGATATTCAAGCTCAAAATTCCAATATTCAACGAACAGAAGCTAGTGTTGCATTTCAATAACAAAATCAATGTGCAAAACAATAAAGAGATGCAAATATGCATAATACACTAGGTCTGAAATAGTTTTTCACATACAACAAGAAGAGAAATTTGAGAGAGGTGGTGAGGGAGAAAGAAAAGACTTCTTGCTACCACTAATTTTACCCCTAGGGCTCAGAATCATGTTGCTCTTTCGTGGTTGTATGGGCTTTTGTTCTAAAATTAAGGTTTTTGAGGTAAAATGTGGCTTGTGATTTTTAGCTGATCAAGGAGTTTTATAGTGAGTCTTGGGTGTGATTAGTCACTGGTTTTTGGCTAATGGCTGACGCTTTGAACCACCAAGATGTTGAATAAATGTAATTTCTCAGTTAGCCTTTGCTTGGGTAAAGCCATAACTTGCTTTAAGCACAATTGGAGAAATATTTTGACTAATTCTGATTGGATGTTCTTCCCCAGCCATTTCAGCTCATTGGGAAGTTGTTCTTAGTAGTGTCCAGCAGCCATGGGTGTTAGCCAAGCTCTAGGGGCTAAAAAGGGCTAGTCATAAAACTTCGATCACATACAGCAGGAGTTGTATATTTATGTTGGGGTAAAATTTTTGGGTACCAAACCTTTTCATTGAGCTCCAGGTGCTGCAAGGGTCCCAAACTCCCTTAACAACACGCATGGCCTAGGCTCATGCAAAAGGCATATAAAAAAAGTTTACTCATACCCTCTAAACCACACTTTCAAACTTCTCTTATGTTAAATGGGTTGGTCATATTTAAAAGAATAAAATAAATTACAATACATGTATTGGGCCCACAAGAAAGTTGGGCTCCGCCAAATCAGGCTTATAGAGAATGTCACAAAAATAACTATCAACAATGATTATTCTTTATCATCAAACTAAGAGGTGTAAGCGAGATTCAAACCTCATCTCTTATTTGATGACAACAAGAGAAACTAGAACGAGGTAGCAACTAAAACTTTTGAAAACATATATGCCCAACCGAAATTCTTGAGAATATAGGTCCCTTATTCTACATTTCTTCAAGTTCAAATTATCCATCAATTGTCATTTTTTTTCTCAGATACAATTATTGATATAAAAAAAACATTGTTGTATGTTGCTAAGGGTTTGTTTGGATACCGCTTATTTTGCTGAAACTAAAAACTTGTTGCAAAAAGTACTGTAGATAAAGGTAAAAGTTAGTTAAAATAGTACAGTGAGGCCCATGAATAGTACCAAAAAGTGTAATAAGGTCCATGAATAATAATAAAAATAAGCTGAATAGTTAAATAATTTATAATTTTCATTACTTCCCAAACGCATACTTAGTATGATATTAACTTTTTTCTAAATGCAATTTCACCAACGGGCTTTGTAGCCAGATGGCACCTACACCCTCTCGTCTCCTGTGTTCACGGGTTTAATCCTGCCTCTTCCCTCTCCTCTAAAAAAATCAAAGATTATGTATATATGAATTATGTAATGAGTTTTTCTTGTTCATCATTGGTGGACCCGTTTATCCAAGTCAGTGCAACTCAGCGAATTGTCAACTTTTCTATAAGTGCAACTCTACTTGAAAAGCTTTACTGTCAAATAGCTCCATTTCCTCCCCGCCTCCTTTTTCGTAAGTAACAGAAAGACAAAACATTAATGCAGACTTACCCCCTCAATTTAAGTAGCTAACCATGAAACTTCAAATGCTCTCTGAATCTCTACATGAATTTGGGACGTGCTTTTCATTTCCTGAAGTATCGCACAATAGAATATTTACATCATTTTATAATTGTCACAGAAACCTATCCACTCGATCTAGTCGACCATGACAGTGTAAATCATAAAATCTCAGATTCAGACTCACTGCAGCAGCAGTGCAAGTTAAATGCAAGAATTATTCCCTTGTTATCAAATCACATATCATTTGTTCATCAAATTACATCATACAGATATCAAGATAATCCTTCTATAAGTAAATTTTATTTATTAAATTATCTATACTTGACTACCGGATCAAGAATCATTGGTAGACAAAATCTCGCTAGCTGCCTTGCCTTCCATTATAATAATTGGCAGGAACAGCTGAAGTAGAGAAGAGCTGCTAGCCTGCTATCTTGACTTGTGTCCATAAACAATTGCTTCAGTATCAGCTTAAATCTCTAAACCAATCTAACTATGAATTCGTGAAGGACCTGGAACATATCTACTGCCATAGTTGTTGCATGTGTATAGCAACAATCGCAGAGAGACTATTCGGAAACAAAAACAAAGAAAAGAAAGGAAAGAAAAAGAGGAGGGTGGTGGATGGGACAGAGAGAGGCTTTGTTACACTCCAAACTGGACACTAATTTTAATGGATTTTATTCTCAATGAGGAAAAACGAAGAATTATCCCTTTACCGCTAAAATGGATTTCAGGAACTCATCACCTTTTCCTATTTATTCTGAAGTAGGGCCTATATGATTCTCTTCCATTAAAGAAAGGAAAAGCATTCAATATATCTTGTCGTTTACCTCCTCGAACATGAAAATGACATAGGAAGATGCTTCAAGCTAGAAACATCAAACAACTCCATAAACCTCTGATCTGTAACTCTAGCTTTAGCAGCGGCAAAACGTTGGTACTCATCAAAGACAGATGTCAGGCACCACCTTTGCAATTTTCTAAAGCAACCCACAAGACAACCAGTTCGGTGCTGGACAGAAAGAAAGCAAGCAACAAGTTAGAATGTACTGAAATTAAAATTAGGTATGGAGAGAATAGAAAACCAAAAATGCACATACCTTCCCTCTTTTACAATGAATTAAAACTGGGTGATTCCTTACATCTGCATTGTAGACAAGTAAAAGTGAACATTTGCAGTTACTAAAAAGAAACAACACCACAAATGAACAAGAAATGAAGTGTAAGATGTTTGAATGCTTGCAGTACCAAGGACAACTTTTAGTGCTTCACGAATCGTATCCTGCGGGATGTTCACAAAAGGCTCCTGAATGAACAAATTTAGACATAAAATTGTTAAATTAGATATCATTCAATATATTAGAACTTGCACTACTCACATAATCAGGGGCAACCAAGAGTTTTATCTTCTAATATATTTGACACAAGCTCAATAATGACAACAACAAAATTATCAATCAGTCTAGTATTAAATAATTCATTTTGAAAACCCAAAATGCAATTTTAGCTCCGGAGTGTCAGAAGTGCTGGCATAAATTGATACACACAATTTAAACAACCATAGGATCACCAGCTATCTTATTGGTTTATATGAGGGCCAGCATATTATTATATGCTTATTACTGCACTATGTTTGACAAACTGGAGAGGCAGAGAAAGGAGAAGAAGAGAGAGTGGAAGATAAGGGAAAAATTCCATTCCTCTTATGCTGTTACAAAATCAATGAAAATTTGAAGGAAATGATTGATAAGGTGGACCCATTTTTAATTATTACATAATTTAAACATTCTGTCTCCTTTTTCTCCCTATTTGAAATGAAAGGGAATAATGGATTTGGGGGGAAAGAAAATCCTTTTATTTTGTTCCCTCCCCACCACTTCTGCCCAACCAAACAAGGGAAAAGTCTTTTTCCCTCTCCCCCTTTCCCTTCCTTCTTCCCTCACCAAATCCAACCTCATATTGAGATAATTACCCAGTGCAAACGTTCACCATCTTCAGTAATGTCTGCTGTCTTATTCTTCTTTATTAAGGAGCTCATACTACCAAAAATTACTTTAGAATCACTTTTCTCTTCCTTCATGATGATTATGAAATCTTCATGATATTACATCATTAATTATGGGCGTCACTTTTACCCATGCAAATCTTTTTACAATTTCATTCTGGGATATTAATTTGTACACTAACCATATCTTAGAATGAAATTCCATACCAGGATAATTTGAGATATTAAGAAAATATCACTCAAAGAAGCATGTTGAAAAATTTGAGCTTGTTCTCAAATAACAAGGATATTCAGTCTCTGTAATTATTGTTTAACTATCATGTGTATGGTGCTCGGTGATTGTTGCTACCTCAAATCTCCATGGTACATAACCATTACAGACAATTGGATTTACATATCTAAACCAATATCATGGATATGATGGTTTGTGATTGTTGCTATGACAGATCTCCATCATATATAAACAGTGCTAAGGGAAGCCAACCAGAGAAAAAGTAATTAGCTGGTTCCATGGTGGCAAAGCAATTTCCTCCTAAGGATGGCGAGGGTAAAATGTTTCCTGTTCTAAATCACCCATCCCCCTCCCACTCACAGGACACACACACACACAGAGCAGGCAAAAAAACATTGAAATAACAGCCATGCAATGGAAAACATAACAGGATGCAAGTCCCACCCCTCTCATTCAAAGTGAAAAATCACAGGTACAAAGAGGACAAGAAAAATGGTGGCAAAAGAAATCAAATTATGAAGATGAACCAAAACTGTGCAGAGGCATGTCAAGTTAGTAATTTACTCCAAGGATGGCACAGTTCAATATTTCCTGTTCTAAATCAACCCTCCCCCTCCCAGGACACACACACTAAGAGAGAGAGGGAGAAAAGGCAAAAAATTGTATTGACAGAAAAGCTATGCAATGTAAAACATAACTGAATGTAACATCCCTCCCACAGTGAAAATTCATAGATATGATTGGACAAGGACATTGATGGCAACAGAAATGAAATTAAGAAGATGAGCTAAAACATTGTAGAGGCATGCTAATAAAGTAATAACAGAATCGTGGAAACATTTATTACAGAATTCCAGCAAATTTCATATCAGAAAGCAAAAGGCCAATGCTTGGAAATGATTAGGAATCTAATTAAAGAAAGAAATCAGAAACCAAGATGCATGTCTAAACATTATTGTTGAAAAACTCAATGAAACTCCCATAAAAATTTGAAGACGGTGAAGAATGAAAAGCTGAGAATATTAAGGAAATATCTAGTAAAGAAAGAAGAGGAACAAAAGGATGGTCCTTATAGTTATCTTGTTCCATCAAGGTATCTGAACTTTAAAAAATATTTGAAGCTCTGAAGTGAAGAGCAGAATTTTACAATATCAAAACCTAGAATTACTGATACTATTATTATTAATAAAACAAAAATCGAAAAGACTAGGAGGGAGGTTGTGAATAACTGGCTTGCAAAAGGATCCTCACAAGCTGTTGTGAATAAATAATTGCCAGGATTTGTTCATACCAACTTACCAGAAAAACATAAAAGTTTTGACTTCTGAATACATGATCTGAAAAAAGCTACCAAAGAAAAGAGGAAGAAAAATTAAAGGTTGATCATAAAAAACAGCTTCTATACTCAAATTAAAGCCTATGCTGACAAGGATAGACGAACATGTCAATTAAATGGGGAAAAAAATCATTAAAAAGAAATGACATTAAACCAAATCCTTATAATTTAATAAATATCAAATATAAATTACATATTTCATTCTGCTAGCTACAAGCCTAAGGTAACTATCAACTTAAAACCATTCTTCTTTCCAATTTCATTGTTGTAAATATGTAGGTTGCAGTTTTATTAATTAGCAACTGAATACCATTTACCTAAAGGTGACTTTGTATGGATTTGTTTAATCTTTAATATCCAAGAAAACATTTGTTGAATTACACTTAAATACTATAATTGATATGATATTTTAAGTGTATCAATAGAATGCATGCGTTTAATAAATGTAATATACCAAAAATTGAAGAAAGAAAAAAATCACAGCTGTTAGGATTCCATCTACCATGATTTCATTTTCTTCCAATTTTTGTCCCTCTTTCCTTTTTAGATGCTCTATAAGTGATGTACTATTTCAAGAATTTCTGCACAATATTACATGACTCTCCTACAACACTCTAATTTATATTAAAGTATAATATAACAAAACACCAAATAAAAGAGAGGTATAGGTTTTAATGGCTTCTTCCTTACAGGTCAAAATGACAAAGGATGTTTCTTAAAGAGTAGGATTTACAAAGATGGGCAAACAGAATGGATAGAACTTAAAACATAGAAGGCATAATTCACATTCCAGCTACCATTATTTTCAATTCCAAAAGCTAAACTTCTTATACTTCTCGAATGCATATTGCCATAAGAATACCTAACAACTAGCAAATCAAACAATCTGATACAACCTTTGCACAGAAAACTTATGTACATACACAGAGTGCAATAATCAAAATAATGTGGTTTAAACTAACCTGCACATTTATAAACCTATCTCTCATCAGCTAAATCTATTGAATTCTTACAAAGAAATATGCACCAGTCATAATGATAACCCTAGCAAACATTGTTCAAGTGCAAAGCCACTAACAAGGAAGTATACACCTTGCTGAGTTTGGGTACATGTAGTGTGTGCATTCTACTTATCCCATATCAATCAGTGGTATCCCTGGCCACAAGTTTACCCCACGTCGATACTTCTTCTTTCTTTCATTCTTTTTTTCAGTTGGCAATATTTATATCTTAGACTCACTGTCACCTTACTCTCATATATCAAACTCATAACATACTTGAGTCTGAAAACATTGATATCAAGAGCTTAAGCAAGTCTATGAAGTGGTCTGAGTCTTTGGTAACCTAATTGTAGTTTGTTGCATTGAGAACACAAAATTTCATACAACACAATTATGCAAGGAGCACCAAAGTCAAAAGAGCATTTATTTTTATTTTAATTTGGAAGCATGCGTGGATGGTACACACATGCTTAGCTGAAATTGTTGACTGGTTTTTTCAAAGCAAGCTTGATGTGTGGTAATTTTGCTTCAGCATTTCCCTATTGATGTATCCCTAAACCCTTATAAAACTACAGCTCCTGGAATGGTGAAGGACAGTATGATTTTGATTAAGAATTTTATGAGTTGAGAACTTGCTCCTCTTTTGTTTAGCGGTGATGCCAAAGGTTTCCGGGCAGATTCTAGGTGGTGAAGCAAACTCTATTCTCCTACAACACTACACGTTATGCGTCAACAATAATTTGACCTAACGCCAAGATTAAGGGATCTAAGCCTAGAAATTTTAAAGTTAACTAATAAAATCAAAAAACATATTTAAAAAAGTAGGAAATAAAACACTGATCTGTTCAGTACTGTAGATTGAATTAGGAGAAGAAAATAAAATTAGGAAAGAAAAAAGGAACAACAAAATAATAAGAATACTTGGGACATAAAAAAATTTAAAAAGGAAACTAATTATTCCACAAAGTAGATCATGGACACAATAATATTCCACCACTGTAATCACAGCAGCACACGGCAACTAAATTATTAAAGTTAATTTAACTATATTTTTTTTCCATATAAGTGAATTCAGGCCCCAAACTAAGGATGAGGAAATGGAGATTCAAACTAGTGATTTCTACTTCACGAGGCATGATCTCTAATCAATTGTGGTATCCCTTGGGGTTTTAATTCAACTATTAAATATTCGAAAGAACAAATGCATGCAATTATTGTTGATCACATAAAATTAAATCACTTAACACCATTGTGCATAGACTCCATCTAACTCGCCCGATTTACGAATTTTGAACTTATTGTACTTTTTCAAGATGCATTCTGAGATAAATAAGACTACCAAATGCACATTAAACATCAATCATTGTCAAAAATGTAAATAATAATAACAATAACAATCACTAATATTACTATTACTATTATCAAAAAGAAGACAATAATTTAACTATTAAAGTTTCCCTCATAAAGAATGCAGTACTCACCTTTTCTTTTTTATTACTACTTTAAAGAATGTGACAATTTAAAGTTATCTCAGACAAAAACTTCAGGAAAGATTGAACGAGAATTATTGAAACTAATTAAACTAACAAGTAACAAGCACCATTAATGACAACTGCAACTAAACATTATAATTAATAATAAAATAAAAAACTTAGTAGCAATTAAGCTTTAAAGAAAGAAGAATCAGCAGTACCTTATATCCTTCAATCCCGAATTGAAAAAGCTTGATCCCATTTGACTTGAGAAACTCCATGTTCGCCTCTGGATACGGCTCCGGACACAGACATCTACAAATCCACAACACAAAAACCCTAAATAAATTCACCACTTCATTTCTCTATGACATATAGTTTTACACAAGCTTCTATGTACAACTTTTATTATTTTATCCGCTAAGTGTAAACAATAAAAACTAGCCTTACAGCACGCGGTAAAATTATAAACAATAGAAAAAACTAGCCTCATCGCGCGCTAAAAATTATAAAATGAGTAATGATTACATGATAGAGCGGAGGCCTAAAGTTTGGAGGAAAGAGAAGTTGGCGGAGTCGGGGAAGCCGGAGCGGAAAATGCCGTTATCGACCATGGCGAAGTTGAGAGGCGGACTGAAGAGGTCCTCGCCGTTGCAGTCATCGCCGTTGCCGACGTCACGGTCGATGATGGCGCGGCACATCTTGTGGGCCTCCTCCTCCTCCTCCTCCTCCTCCTCGTCGTCGTAATTGTTGTGGTCTAGTTTCATTGAAGTGATATATTATGATGGAATGAGAGAGTGAGTATAGAGTTATTGTATTTATAAATAGAGATTGGTGGAAAAAGGGGATTGAGACTTGGGAGGGGATCGATGAGGATATTCCAGGTACCAGAGGCTGCTTTGGCTTTGGCTTTGGCTTTTGCTGTGTAGTGCTGCTACTTTTCTTTTCTTTTCTTTTTTTTCTTTTTTTTTTTCTTTTTTTTTTTTTTTTCTTTTGGTTTGTTCTATTGGTTTTTTTTTTTTTTTTTTGACAGTTGAGTTTGTTTGAATGAAAAGGTTCAAAAGAGAGAAAGTGGCTGTTAGAAACTTTTGCTAATAAAAGTACTTTGGTTTTGTGCTTAATGGGAAAAATGAAAAGTTATATATATAGAGAGAAAGAGAGAGTGTGTTAAAGTGAAAAAGGTTGGGAGGGAGAGAGAAGAGAACTGGGTTTGGACGAAAACGATTTTTACCCAAAAGGAAATGGTTTTCATTAAAAAAAAATGTTATGAAAGAGAAAACGAAAACGGCGAGGAAAGAAACGAGCGTGGATTTAAAAAATTGGGGGAACGAAAATGACTTGGTCACGGAATATCACGAGTAAGGTAGCGCGTGCAAAGTAAATTACAATATACACTTCCTAAAGGAGATAAAAGATTAAAAAAAATAAAAAATAAAAGTATATTTCATAACTTCTTTTTCCCTTTACAAAAACGTAAGTCACTTCGAGAATCATGTGTGATAAAATGAATTTGAAGTACATGATGTGAATGGCAGCCTCAAGAATTTTTTTTAAAGGGTTAATAAAAAAATAAATGAATCTTGCAGTTTATATGATTTTTTTATTATAAATTTGTTCATAGTACTAGGAAAAAAATAAAAAATAAAATAAATAATCTATAAATTCATTTGGTATATTGTTTCTTAATATAATGAATATACTAATTATAATTGCTAAGATTAAATCTTAGAAATAATTTATTGTTTCTAAATACAATATCACCATGTACCCTTTACGTAATAGTTACTTTACAAGTACAAGTTTTTGTGGGGTGTAGAGGTAACGATCAGGGTTCAAGTATCTAGGAGAGAGAGCTTCACACACATATATTTAGATTAAGCTAAAGTAAAATTTCTATCTCAGATAAAAAATATATATATATATAAATATGATAAAGATATAAATTATTGTTGTTTAATAAACTTTAATTATTATTGCTTAGAATATTTTTTATCAATTAGTTCATGTCTTTACTCTGTACAATTCTTTTATTTAACAATTCAACTCAACTTTGATAACTATTGGTTTTTAAAATTATCTTCACTCAATCACTCCCCTGTTCCACGTTCCTTGTCTTTGTTTCTTTTTCTTTTTTTAATTTAAGAATCACCCATTTTTTAATTGTTTAATTGTCTTTTAGTATTAACATTTGCTAACTACTGACTGATCCATGCCCCTAGTTCCCACTTAACAAATAACAAAATAAAGACGCATTCAAATTCAGTCACTATTCTCACAAATTTAGTCAAATGTATAAATTGCTTGTAACTTTATTTGCAAGAATAGATTGATAAGAGAATCATATTCGAGCTTGTTTTAGTTGAGCTTAAAAAAGATTTAAGGCCAAGGTGTTCAATTTTTTATTTTAGGGGCAAAAAAAAATTATAAATTATAAATATATATATATATATATATATATTCTTGCTCAAGGGGTTCATTTGAACCCCTAAACCAAAGCTAATGTCGCCCCTACATGACGTAAACCTGAAGGTAATCAGAAAATATTATGTTATGTTTTATTCATTAGTACAACACATGGTTGTCAAAATTCCGATATGAATTCTACGATTCTACGATTCTACCTGCCGAAAAGGATCCGGATTTTTCAAGGATCTTTGTAATTGTTCATGATTGGTAGGATCATACGATTCTAACGATTCTAAATGACCCTAATTTCTTGTAATCTTATTTGACTTAACAAAAGGTTTAGTTAGACCCAAATGAAAAATAACATCCCAATAGACCAAGTTTTGCTATTTTAATGTAGAGAGATAGAGTGTCAGTTGAACCTAAATAAAAAATAACATCCCAATAGAGTATCACGTTTTGAGGTTTTTGGCCTCTTCAAATGATGCTTACAAATGGATGTAGTGATATATGGTAATTACATCAAATAGATGCAATTTTTTTGTTTTTTATGAATGAATGTATAATTTATGTGATTATTTAACATACCAGTATGTATTTTTTGTTTTTTTCTCAAATAATGTAGGATCTTACGATCCACGATCCCATCTGCCTCCTATGATACTATGTAGAATTCCGATTTTGATAACCTTAGTCCAACAAGTGTGAAAAATATTGTTAAAAAAGTTATCCACCACTTCAGCAAATACGTAAATCCTACCTTCAAACATAAGTTCTCTCTCTTGTTTTTTCTTTTTTTATTTTATTTAAAGTTCTCCCTCATGGGAGAAATATTTTTCCTAGAGCAAGTTGAAAGGACCAATAGTTTTTCCTTATAAGGAGAGTTAGAAGTGTCACAAAACTGAATCTTACTAAATTAGATATTTTGTTACAAATGGTAATAATTGTTTTACACTCCCCAAATGTGAAATATTTCAGATGATATTTTACCAAAACTTCAAGAATTTTAGAATAGTATCCCAATAAAAAAACTAGATCTTGCATGATTTAAAATAATTTTATTATTCAATTTTGGTGATATTAGTAAAATATCTATTTAACTTATATATTTGTTTGATAAAATATGTTCTTTATATGGCTATAGTACAAGTATAAAGTAAAAACAAAGAATTGCAAACATGGTGGTGCCTTGTTAAAGGCTTAATAATTAAAAAAAATAAAAAATTACAAAAATGCCGATTACTTGTTATAATAGCTAGATTTCACCTCTTTTTTTTTTCTTTTTTTTTTTTTGAAAAAGGACTAGACTTTCATTCAATTGAATATTAAGGAATCAAGCTTCCATGGCTGGCGGAGGGCAATCCTTAGCTAGATTTCATTATTTATATTTACATAACGAAAAGAATCATGTGTTTCATAATTGTAACTTTATTCGGTAAGCAAAATACTCTTAATAATCAACTTTGATACAAGCACTATCCAATAGGTAATTTTATATGTGCATTAGATGGGGGTATACACACAACAAGTTTTATAATTTTCTCACAATTTGTTAATATGACAAGCTGTAATAAGTGGATAATCATTTTCAAATAAACCTACTATGGATACCACTTTTATTTTTCATCACTTATAACTTGTCACATCATTAAAATTAGGAAAAAAAATGTTGTGAGAAAATAGAAGAGAAACTTGAATCGAAGTACTCTTTTAGGGAGAATTGGATAATCAATGACCAATTTATACCGTTAAAATTAGAGACCTATATATATTGAGATGAATTTAAAGCATGTGAGTCATAAATGTGGAATTGTGGATAGTATAAGAAGTCATAAATAACAATTAAGGGAGGTTTCATTATTGATGGAATCTAAGTTTCGTCAATTAAACGTTAAGCTCAATTGATGCGTTGATTTGAATTGGTAACAAGCCAATGGTATGCAATTGGAGGCTTGAGCCGGATCAACTTGCAAGTAAGCAAATTAAAAACATTGATATTTTTATGGCATTAAAAAAACTTTGAACTGATATATTAGATAACAAGAGAAAATCATCAATTGGATAGGGTGAGAATTAAAGTTTGGTGACATTATACATAGCTTACTGTTGAGCTCCACTAAATATACACATATTTAAAGTTTTAAACACATAAAAATTAGGGATTAGATTGGCTAAATCAATAAGGTGAATCAATTTTTAAACAAGTATTAAAATTTGATTTGAGAATTACAAAACAACTATTGTCTTATTCGGAGCACGCCCCATGTTTTTGTTTTTTTTTTTTTTGTGTGATGAATGGAACTACTAGTGTGCAGTGTGCACGCAATCTCTTTAGACGAGCGTGTTATTTGCACCTCAAGCTCCAACTAAGCTACTCAGTCCCTGTTGGCAAAGGCAATGTTCTTGTGCTTCCTCACCACAATATTGCCTCCATTGCTGTTTAAACACGTACACTTACTCAATTTCACATCACCATCAATCCAATCATATTGTTCATTGTTTTTTTTTTTTTTGCTGAATCATATTGTTCATTGTATTTGTATATACTCCTACTATAGTATACATACATACCAGTACGAATCCTAGTCCCCCAATAACATCACCATCATCATCTCGTTCATTGTATACCCCATTACTAACCACTGCTGTACTGTAAGTGAGAGACGTATCACATCTTTAACATGTCAACCAAATCAGAATCAGAAATGGGTTAGTGTAGTTCAAATGTTATAGCATTTTGATTAGCCAAATAATAATATGGCATTACTGGTCTTTGGACCAAGCAATAATACATCCACCCCTAGACCCTAGTAATAGGGCACCTCTCCAAGAGTGGATCCTAAAAAAAAAAAAAAAAAAAAAAAAAAAAAAAAAAAAAAAAAAACCCTTACTTGGAAGAAGAAGAAAAAAAAAACCAATGAGAATATGCTCAAAGAGAATAATGTAATGGACCCAAAACCAAAACAAGAGAAGATGAACATGTAACACTGTATAATTTCCAGTTGTGGATATTAAAAAATAAATAAATAAAAAAATTGTCGTGGTTCATAATTAGTAGTAGTACTTTGGAAGGGGTGGAAGGGCACATTCGAAGGAATATGCTGATGAGAGAGGGAGAGAGTGTCCTTTGTAGATTGTAGCATAGTGCTTTAGAAATTAAAATGCGAGGCCCGTGCGCCACGTACTTTTTTTCTCGTCCGTTTGTGCAAATCCCACGCAACAGTTCACAAAAAAGTGTACCAACAAAGTCTCTCATCTTCTGTCTTTTACTCATTGCTGCTATGCACCTATGCTCCTGTCCTGTGGGTGCCTCTCTACTCTCTACTCTCTATAATCTATACACTATTTGGATTGCTGCTCAGTCACCTCCTCAGATCTAGAGGCAGTTTGGATCCACGTCCACGGCTGCGTTTCCACGTTTTCAGTTTTTTTTTTTTTTTTTTTTTTTTTTTCCTTGGACGCGCTTCTGGTACTGTTCACTGTCCATGAACAGTGATTTTAGGCTTATGAACAGTAAAAAATAGAGTAAACAGTAACTTTTTACACATTAAAAAATTATTTTGCTACAGTGTTTTCAGTTTTCAGTTTTCAGTTTCAGCAAAAATAAGTTGTATCCAAACGGACCCCTAGCCTTGCATCTACCTGAAATACTCTTTCTTTCATTTTCGTACTTTTTTTTTTCTCACTCTCTTTCAATGTGAGTGATGGTTGGTTAATAGTATAAATGATATTTTACAGGATATATTTGTATACATCATAGGTTTAACTTGAATTTTTTAATTAAAAAAGGCATGGTTAGAAAATTTAAATTTAACAAAAATTAGTAGCAACAAAAGCAACTTGCTACTCCAAATGATTGGATAAAAATTATTTATCCTACTTTTTTGTATTTCATTTTATGTTTTATCAATTATATTATGTTATATGTTTGATTTTTTTTTTTCCTATTTTAAAGTTTTTTATTTTATAAGAAAAGTAAAATGAATATATAACAAATTGTGATAGATGGAGTATAAAATATAACTCAAAATGTGGGATAGAAAATTTGTAATTTTGTATTCCCGAATATCATAATCAGAAGTTTCTATGATGGTATGTTTTATAGATTTTCATATATAAATGGGAAATAAATTTTTGGTTTAAAAAATAAATGACAATTAATTTAAATTAAAGAAAATTTCATCGAATTGATAATGTTTCCAAGTATTAATTCAATAATTTTATTTTAATTACTAGAGTTAAAAAGTAAAGTAGTACCTTGTCGGCAATATTGTTAATTGTGTGTATACATTCAAAGTGGGGATGATTTATCTGTTCTAGAAGGAGAAATACTCAAACTTTCTTAACTTTTAAGAAGATAATAAATTTTATTATGCATATGTCAAAATTTGACATTCTACGGACCACATTTAATTTCAATAAAGCAGTCACTAGAAAGGACATTATTAGTTGGCAAAATCGTCCCACTCTTCTTGGTGTTTGTAAGAGATGCACATTATATATTTTTATGCCCTGGTTTAAAAAAGTATACGCCAATCTTGCAATTAGATTTTTTATTTTTTTTATTTCTCCGTGATTTAGATTTTAAGATTTTTAAAAGCTCATTCATGCATAGCAAACCAGGGACTAAATCATGCTCTGCGGCAAACATTTTTTTTATATACATTCAGTCACATCCCACCAAATGAAGGCGGCATTAGAAGAATCCAAAGTCCTCATGGGTTCCATTATTAAACTGCAAAACGCTTTTTAAAAAAAAAAAAAAAAACTTTAGGATGGAAAGACAAAGTTGCTTAAGTTCTCAAAGTACATGACTATAAAAATTGTATATTTCAAGATTATACAATATCCTTCTCAGTAACTTAGCCCATGTTTGGAGGCTTTTTTTTTGTCACTCAATTTCCATCACTCATCACTCTAAAATACTATGTTTGTTTGGCACCATCACTCACTTCCCATCACTCAATATTTTTCACACTATTTATGGGCCCCATACCTGTCACCCGGTGCAGTTTTTTTTTTTTTTTTTTCTTCTTCTTCAATACCCAAACTCACCGAACCTAGTGAAAAAAAAAAAGAAAAAAAAAAAAAGAAACCCAGAACAGACCGAACCAGTGAAAAAAAAAAAAAGAACCGAACAGCCAACCCAGGAGAAGAAAGAAAAAAAAAAAGTCAAAGTGGTCAAAAGGTGCGGCTGAGTACTGTTTGTGGGTCCCCTATGTGTGTTTAATTACAATATTGCCATTGAGTTATGAGTTATGGAAATTGAAAACAGCCAAAATGTGTTTTCAGTTTCCATAACTCATAACTCAAAAATCAAAGAATTGAGTGATGGAAACAGAGTTATAGAAACAAAGTTATTGTGCAGCCAAACAACCTTTTGCTATGGGTCCCACCATTTTTGAGTTATGAGTTATGGAAACGGAGAATTGAGTTACGGAAATTGATGAACCAAACACCCCATTATTTAATGCTATTAATTAACAAAATATTTAACTACTATTCTTCTTACCAAAATAGGTAGGGTGAAATCTGAAAAGTGCAAACAACTTGCATGTGTTCAACTTCTTTCGGCTCCACAAGCTCACATTATTGTCACATATGGAATCTAACCAATAGTTATATTCTAACCAATAGTTTATCAATCTCACATCATTTTCAAAGAAAGATGCGTGTTAAGTTTTCGTAACCATGGATTTGTCAACCTTTTGAATTTAAGAATAGCTCTTCTAATTAGGGTATCTTTAAGAGATAAGGGTCAAGTCATGGCATGGAAACTAGTATTTGTTATTACCTTTGTAAAGTAATATTTGATTTTGCTATCATCGATCCTTGTCTGCATTATAGTATGTTGTAAGATCAGTTCTCATTGAATTCTTTATCCCAAGTGAGAGTCATTTGTATATAGTTGCCATACCTGAAATGCAACTTCTATAAGTTATCAATCCAAGCTTTGTTTTTCCATTTTTTTTTTCCTGGTTCATAAATTCCTTCATGCTGGTCCCCTCCTATATATGTTGCCCAATTTGGTTGGTTCATATTCAAATGCCGGCAACGACCAAATTAGCAATGGGGTCAGTAATGGTACCATTTTATAAACTAACTTCTCTGATGTGATTTGGGCCTCTAATCTGTCACTTTAATAAATGATGATTTATGCTGGTCCCCTTTTAAGGTATAATTTCCATAACAAATTTGTCCATAAATATCATTAATCATGACCTAATTTGATTTTGATGTCCAAATGTGTATTCAATCAAAGCAATTTGTGCATCCATACAAGGCCAAATCAGACAATATGTGGAGTCCCTATGAAAACTTTAATTATTTTTTTCCTTTGAAATCTTCATAGCTTAATAAATTCAACATGTAGCCAAATTTTTCCTCCCCATGCGTGCGTTGAGCTCATTGCTTCTAAGATTTAAAGACCAATATGTGTGTGTATATATATATATAGATATATATCAGAAGTCGTAGACAAATACGTGGCTAACCTACAATGTTAAAGCTCAAAACACCAAAATGAAAAGGAAAAGACCTAGCAAATTAATTAAGGAAATCATTTATAACAAACAGTATCTTCACCAAAAATATCATTGATGATTTGCATCAAAGCCTGCGGTACGACTCTTTAAAGTCTTTCATGTTTGGTATCGTTCTGTTTAAACAAGACACGTAAAAGGACCAGAAGAATACTTTGTCAGGACTGGAGCGTTTCATAATTGTTTGCTTGAATTGGAGCATGTCGAAATTAATTCAGCATGCCAATCCTTTCAAATGCTATAAAATTATTTATATATATAGCGTCAGACTGCATATACAAAGTAATAACTTTGTTTGAAAGATTCATCAAGCTGGAATATTGTCTTGAACCAAATTCAGTTTCCATGTCAAAAGCTTTGAAATTTGAATAATTTGCTTTCGCAAAGTTGATTGTCGGAACACTAATATGTTTTTCACTACGCAAAAGGCTTCTTATTGGTAAGGTAGTCAAAACTTAAAAAAAAAAATAGGGTTCTTTTTGCGGGGAATATATGCCGGAAAAGTTGACCCTAGAAAAGTGCCTAGTGCCTAAATTTTCCTGTACGTGGAGCAATGTCGAAGGCAACCCCAATAATTGGAGAGCTTGATGGGTTTCGTAAGAATCATGTTCTATTTCTTTATGATTAAGAATCTATTTAGTTTACCGAACAATTTTGACTTGGTTATAGATAAGGAGCAAAAAAATAAACTATTATTTTGTATGTAAAACTAGTAATTCAAAGCCAACGCAACAGTTCTTTTGAGACGGAATGTGAGAATCTAACTTGTCTTATTATTTGATTGAATAACTAGCTCCTATATATGCATTTAGTTAAGCAAAATAGAACTCTATTTGGTAAGCGTATCCATGTTGAAAAGAGTTAAACCCTATTTTTTAAAGTCGCTTATTGTCCAAGAAAGGGACCTAATCTCAGAGTCAAAATCCTCGAA
The DNA here is from genome assembly GCA_030021035.2 of Notholithocarpus densiflorus. Lineage (NCBI taxonomy): Eukaryota > Viridiplantae > Streptophyta > Magnoliopsida > Fagales > Fagaceae > Notholithocarpus > Notholithocarpus densiflorus. The sequence goes on along the minus strand of JARYZH020000277.1, from coordinate 38,266 downwards.
GCGGTTTTATGTAATACCCAATGATCATCCCATTACTTTTAAATCCTGTTTGGACTTAGGCGTCTCGGCTTTTTCTTTAATTTTTTTGGCTAGTGTCTTAGCTAGATTTCACTAAGTGGACAATCCTGTAAAATATGTGTCTGAAGGTAGTTTGATCGATTGGTTTTATAATAAAGTAGTGTTTAACATACACACTCTTTCAATTAATTTTTTGCATGTGCATAAAGGTGTATGCATTAACTTGTGTAACAAGTTCTTGCCTTTATAATATAGTGATATACATCCTTAAAGGATATATCATCAAGACACAATCAGCTAACTATGTTTTATGAAATGCATGGAGTAAGTAGATTGAATCTCTTCTCCTCTTTCCTTTCCTTGAGTCAAACCATTCATATTAAATAAAACCAAAAACCAAAAAAAAGAGAAGACGAAAAAATGAAAGATTGCAAAATATCAACAACTTTCAACATTTTTATTAGAATTGTCCACAGGTCGAGTCGAGTTGGTTTGGGACTCAAACTACCACTCGACCCAACCATGTCAGGTGGAGGACTACAGAACCCATTATCGACTACAAAGAGCCACGATCTTGACCATTCAGCCTTCAATGGGTGGTTGTTAGATGCGGTCGAATTTAGGTGTAGTTCGTCAAATCTTCACCTAATTTGAAAACCCTTTGAAATCCCCGTTGGTTGGATCATCTAAGTTGGATTTCAATCTGATTAAACCAACACTCAAATTAAAATGATCAGTTTTTAGAGACTTCAATCTACCACTAACCACCTCCTGTCGAAACTACTCGAATCCTAGTGGATTAAGTGGGTGGGTAAGTTTGAACAAGACTTTGGACAATCCTAAATTTTACTTTGGTTACCAGCAAGCTAAACTCTTTTAGGTTAACTATGCGGCTCAAGTGCAAGGCTTTTTAAATTGGAATCAAGTTTCAATAAATTCAATCCAAGAACCTAACCAATATATGAAACTTTTGACTTTTTGTTGACTTCTTATAATTGTTGATACCGTATTTTGTCAGGGAAGGATTTGCGTGTTGGAACCCCGAAAATCCAAAAATATTATTTTCTCTCTACGGGGCCATGATAACATCTAGAATGATGTGGCGCAACCGTTCAGGCACTGGAGCACCCGAAGTGCCCATTTCCACCAAAATGACCAAATTGCCCCTAGTCAGCCCTAGGTTTAACCAAAGGTCAAACGAGGATCAAACTTTCACAAAACAACGTTTTTCATAGATTTACACCAAACCCGAGTTTCTCAGAGATTTTTAAAAACTTTGACCAAGTTTGACCCGAAGTCGACCCGAGGTGGGCCCAAAAATCCTAATTTTGATTCAGTTGTCAGAACGGGTTGAAACCAATGCCATTGCGAAGATTATCTAATTCTCGTTCCAACGACTATTCATGGGTCAAAATCGGAATTAGAATGGTCGAGATATCATGAAAACTGGGATGACACACCAATTGACGCACTGCAAACTTCAGAGAGCCATAACTTTTGATCCGGTCGTTGGATTCTCAGGCTCCACAGCTTTTCAGAATCAGGAAGCCAAGATCTTTCCAAAGGTACCTAGATCCACACTTTTTGAGAAGGGCCACCACCTCGAAATTTGCACTTGGGGCTATAAATAGCCCTAGGCACGCCCAAGAGCAGAGGAATTTTTTTTTTTCCCTGATTTTCTGCTCTCTGCCCAGCTTCTCTACACGTTTTTTCTCTCTTCCAAACACCAAAAACACATCAAAGTTTCTTGATTTTTCTCTCTTCACCAAAAACACAAGGTATTGTTTTTATACCCAATCTTCCTTTCCTTGGTTCTACACTTTGGATTTGGGGTTTAGGGGTGTGAATGTAGCTTTTCTAGCTATCATCCACACCCCTAACCTTCTAAATCTTTTTCTAGCATTTATCTTGCTATTTTTGCTTGAATAACATGATTTATGGTTTTCTTAGCATGTTTCTTGCTTTCTTTGTGCTTCTAGCTTAAATTTTCTTGGTTGTTATGTCTTATGCCATGTTTTATGTTTAGATCTATGTTTTCACACGTTTATATGTTTAGATCAACATGCTTAGGGTTTTTATGCCATGCTTCCCTTTGTTTCGTTCCTCTTTTTTTGCTTTATGTTGATGTTAGGGTTATATGTGCACATGCTTATCATGCGTTGCTCAGATCTATGTGTTTATGTGCTTTATGCCATGCTTTATGCTTAGATTCGCGTCCGTACATGCCTATATGCTTGGATTCATGTTCCACCATGTCTATGTGCTAATTTTCTATATGTTTACGTGCACGTTTTTATGCCTATATGTCTAGTTCTAGGTTTCCACATGCTTGTGTGCTTGGATCAATGTTCTCTACATGCTTTATGTGCTTGTGCGCTTCATGCCATGTTTGTGTGCCTACTAGGCTATGTTTGTCATGCCATGTGCTATTGTAGCCCTTTTGTCGCTTTATCTTTCTTTCTTGTGTTCTTGGCCTATTGGTCCAGACCCGATCTAGACCTTATGATCTTTTTCATCATCCGTACACCTTGGCCCATATCAAAGGGTTTGGATCGCGCCTATTTACATGTCTATGCTTTATGCTTGTGTTAGCCTCTTTTGTTCTAGGCTTTACCACGCTTGACGCCCTTAGCGGGCATGTGGTTGTGTGGTACATCCGACGCCCATGAGGCCTTGTTTGGACGTAACCACTTGGGATGCATCGCCATGATGTCGATTGCTTCGTGCATACCTTTTTCCTTTTTCGCTCTGTGCGATGATATGCTTACCATGCTTGTCTATGCCACCCGTTGGCTTTATCCGCATTTTTACACGCTTGCTTACATGTCCATACTTGAATCTTGCTTGCTAGTGTGTCATCCATGCTTCAACACAATGAAGTCATGGACATTTGATCCAAACCTACATTTGTCCCTCGTGGACACCACCTTTTTGTGTGTTCTCTTGCTTGTTTACCCTTTGCTTGTTGTTTGCTATCTTGCTTGTCTGCCCCTTTACTTGTATGTTTGCTCGCATCCTGTATGCTATGCTTGTCATTGCTATCTTGCTTGTTCGTTTTGTGCCCTTTTGCTATTATCTATGCATCTCTCCCTTTCCATTGCTCATCTGCTGATTTCTTGTCTTTGCCTTTGCATGTACACACATGGAGCGAGGACACATGAAGCTAGGGTGTGATCTCCTAGGCGCAAGCAAAAAAGGCGCGGATGCAAGCTTGCCAACATGAGTTGAGCGACTATGTTCAGTAGGTTTAGGGTTTAGCTTTTCCCTTTGGTTATGTACTCTTTTAAACCCCTTCCTTCCTCCTCCCTTTCTCCCTTAAATGATTTGTATTAGGTATATCATGCTTTGTACCATTCATCCTCATCTCTAGAGTATGCAACCCCTGTTTATTTTCCTGCACCTATATTTTGAGCCATGCTCTAGGGATGTAGGCATTTACTTTCCTGCTCTGTGTGCTAGCATTGTGCATAATGCATGTGTAAATATATATATATAAATAAATATATATATATATATATATATATATACATGCTTGCCCCTTTCAGGTGTGATTGTCACGATCCGTATCACTTAAGGCTAGTGATGCCTAATTTCCGCCATGAAAGTAAGGTGACTTCTCGCTGGATTTTCGCAGTGGAAATCTGGCACTTTGCTCGAATGCCTTAGGAAAGCATATATTGAGACCACACCCGTTCAAAAGCCAAACCTCAAAGCCCCCCCATGCATGCAAAGCCCTGAAAGTCAATGCCAAAATCATGTTTTTACTACCAATCTCCAAAAATTAAGGTTTTATCAAAATAAATGACTGTCCTTGGACAGGCGTTGTGGAGTGCCTAACACCTTTCTCACACGTAACCAAACTTTCGGACCTAAGAATCAAGATTTTTTGCCATCCACATTAGATTAGGAAAAATACCCTTTTTCTTAACCTGGGATCAGTAATAAAATCAATTAGAAACAAGTGACCAATCACACTTTAGAAAAACCCAATGATTGGTGGCGACTCCACTTACCTTTGGTAATCCCTTAAAATTTGGCTCAGATTCCTGCCATAACGCCAAAGGTAGACCTACCTTCCTCCACCAAGAGAGAGAGCACCCGAAGCTCCACGCGAACAACACGTATATACATTGAGAGGGGCCTCCAACGGGCCCCGCGCGCGTTGAAGCTGTCGCCCCGGCGAGTGGTCGAACAAATGCACGGTGGCGCGGTCTTATCTGCTTAGCCGGTCGAGGCCGAGCATCGACAATAATGGTGATATATAAGCTTCTAAACACCTACATTTTTCCACTTCATTATTCTCATATTATTTTCTAATTGAGTTTTAATTTTACAAGGATTCTCTATAAAAACTTTTATATTTACACCACCCATTAGAATCTTACATACATCATATTTTTTTAAAATAATATAATATATAATAATAAATACCTATTAGTTAACTATAATAATTATCAAATTTTAAAAATAAAATAAAATAAAATAGAAAAAATATCATATTATGTTAAACTTTTCTATGTAATTTTGATTTTTTTCAATTTAGAACCATTTAAACATTTTTGTTTCGGTCTATTTTATATATGATCAAAAGTTAACGAAAAAAAAAAAAACTGAATGAGCCTTTGTTTGTAATATATAATAACCAAAATTCTACTTTCATATATAAATATATATATATTTATATCAATTCTATAAAAGTAAAAGTCTTTATATTCATTTTTGTAAGGATCCCGATGTTTTACTAAACCTAATGGTCTTTGAAATCTTTTGGGGAATGTGTTGTGTATGTATGTATATGGAGTCGCCACTTATTTTATTATGAAAAAAATAATAAAATCATTCATAAATATATATATATAAATATATATATATTTTTTTTTGGGATATACTTGTAAGTCAGCTTATTGCTTATTTTTCCTACAATTTGCAGATCTCATGTAAGTCACTTACTTATTTTATTTAACTTTTTACCATTTATTTACAGTACTTTCAGCAAAAAAATTTTAGAAAAAAAGCTAGTGTGTATATAATAATAATAATAATAATAATAATAATAATAATAATAATAATATTATTATTATTATTATTATTATTATTATTATTATTATTATTATTATTATTATTATTATTATTTTGTTCCCAAACGGAAACTTTATTGCATAATTGAATGAAATACATCAATGAATCAAGAAAGCTAGATAAGTTGTTCCCAAACGGAAATTTTATTGTAATAGAAATTGTAGAGTAACTAAGGTTGTCATTCCATCGAGAATAGGAAAACAAAAACATATCAAAAGCACCAGTAATATATAGAAAAATATGATTGAAACTAAGATAAAGAAAGTTTGGTAAAATTCAATAATTAGAATCACTAGGGTGTTAGGGTTTGTCCACCAATATAGTTAAGTGTCCACTACCAATCCAATTTAGTACACAATTGGATAAGTAAACACATAAACTATCCGATTGGAAAATTTTGAAATAAGCTTTATTAATAAAACTCTCTTTGATTGATTATATTCATCAATTGTTCCAACAATTTAATCTAGAAAATAATAATTTTGCTAGAAAAACTCAAGAATATTGCATACCCTAGAGGCAATACTATAGCAAAAGTAATATCTAACAAGATTATCACGTTTTACTAGGGAGATTATAAAACCCCATTCTAACAATAAGAAGATTCAAGAATAGACTTATGAAAGAATTAGAAATGAAATATCAATCTAACAAAGCAATTATGAAAAGAGAACAATAGATTTCAATAATCAAAACGTAAAAAACATGCTTGGATTGAATAGTGGACAACTTACAACATTGGGTTCTCTATTGATTAAGCTTCCATAAAAAAATAAGAACTCTCAAAAATTGATGAAAAATAAGGTTTTCTAGCAGCCAAAACGTGGCTGCTCGTGTATCCTTTTAATATGTATAACATTCAAAACCCTAAAACATATGCTCCCCAAAAAGGAATATAAAAAATGTCAATTCTCATTTTTCAACAGTGAATCAACTTCCAGACCAGTTTTGGCCTTGAAAACAGTAGATTCTAAAGTTTTGGTAAACTACAAAGTTTTAGATCTTCAATTCCTCTTTCTGTGGTCACAAGAATTAAGTCAATCCAACATCAGAGTAAAAAGATATGGCCAAAATACCAAAACGGTCAAAATATTTCCATGTCAGGATTTTTTCCAACTTTAGCTCAAACGAATTTCTCTCTTTCCTTTAATAATTCCACACATCATTGACTCATTAAATTCTTCAAAAGACACTTCTCAATCAATCCTAACCCTTGCATTCTCTTGCCTTCATGTTTGCATACATTAGTTTTAATTCCCTATAGGAGAAAAATATACATAATAAGTATATTTTAGAGAAAAATTGCAAACTCTAATATTTATGTGTAAGTGTGGGAGTTATAACACAAAATGGATGTAATAATGCCTACAAAATTAATATAATATTGTACTTTTAAGAAATTATCAAGTGCTCACAACTTTACACATTATTATTCTAATATTATTTTAATTAATTATCAATTAAATTATATATTTAAACCCTCCATTAAAATCTTGAGTCATTTTCTTCAAATAAGGTCGGAGTTCAAATCTTCAAGATGGAGTTTCAAACACATATACAATTAGATTAAGCTGGAATAAAAATTCTATCTTAAATTAAAAAAAAAAAAATTTGAATAGTTCCAAAACCAACACAATCGTAATAAATGTCTACTATTAATTACCATCATTGTTATATTTTATATATTGAAAAAATAAATAAACAAGAAAATGAATAATATTTTGTTAAACTTGTACGTGCATTGGCCCAAACCAATAGTTTTGTGTTTTGCTGTTTCTAAGCTCAATTTGGCCCAAACCAATATGCAGGTTGCCAGGTTGGAACCGGGCAAGGCCACACAATAGAATGAAGAGCAAATGCCCAGTGGAGAGTTGTTTTCCTATATTTTTTGAAAGCTCAAGCTATAAAATTGAAGAGCTTCATGACACAAATGAAGCAACTACAATTCCAACAGTAGAACCAGTATCGTCTAAGAAGAGTAATTGAAAACGCATGTCGTTTATGTTATGTAAATCAGACTTGGTTTAATGCTTATACATGTGCACGTGTGAGGGTTAGTTACAGGTTGTTAGAGTGAGTCTCAGTTTGGGAGATATTTACTTAGATATTTTTCTATGCTTTTTCGATGGTATATATATTGTAGATAACAAACTCCATTGTAATTAAGTTCATTCATCAATCTCAGTATTCTTTCAATACCAAAAATTCTCTCTCTCTCTCTCTATTTTCTCTGGTTTTCCTCTGTGTTTTTACATTTTTAATCCTCCTCCAAATTATTCTATTTTTATGGGTTTTTTTTTTTTTTTTGGGCTGAATCCCATTTTTATGGGGTTTGCCTTTATGATTTTTCTACCATTAATTTGGCTTTAAGTAGATTCATTGATTCAATCCAACACGGCTATACTAGTCAAATAAATGTTTTTGAAGTTTTTAACCAAACATATGGGCATTTCGACCCAACAAAGGCCATAAAATGCTTTAAGAAGGACCTATGACCCAATCTAATTCGGAAGTTTGAGCCTATTTATAACCAATTGATCAGATTAACTTAACCCCAACTAGTGTAGTTAAGGCTTACACGGAGATTTTAGACCTCCCTTAAAAGCTCGGTTATGTATTTATTTTTTTATTTTTTAAAGGTAAGAGAGGTAGTCAGAGTGACTTTCTTATCTGGACGTCACTAAATTACTTTAGCAACATCTTATTCGTTGGGTATGGGTAGAGGCGGTGAAATCAACCCAAACCCACTTACTTAAATAAAACCCAAACCCACCCAATTATTAATTGGGTTAAATGGGTATTAACCCAATTAAACCCAATTAACATAAATATTTATTGGGTTTTAACTGGGTACCCAATTAGACTTAATTATGATCCAAGTATCATTATTCATTTCTACAAATCACCAAACTCTAAAATACCCAAAACCACTACAAGTTACCAAAATACCCTTTAAACCTAAAAAATGACCGAAATATCCCCTAAACCTATAAAAAAGACCAAAATACCCCTTAAACCTAAAAAATGACCAAAATACCCCTTAAACCTAAAAATTACCAAAATACCCCTGAAACCTAAAAAATAAGAGAAATACCCTTAAAACCTAAAAAATGACCAAAATACCCTCGAAACTTAAAAAATGACCAAAATAACCCCTAAACCTAAAAAATGACCAAAATACCCCATAAACCTAAAAAATGATTAAAATACCCCTGAAACCTAAAAAATGACCGAAATATCCCCAAAACCTAAAAAAAAGACTAAAAGACCTCCAAAACCTAGAAAATTATCGAAATAGCCCCAATCTAAAAATTAACGAAACACCCCTAAAATCTAAAAAATTAGTGACATTCCCTTGAAACCTAAAAAATGACTGAAGTACTCTTAGAACCTTTAATTTGACGAAAATACCCTCGAAACATCCAAAATACCCCGAACCTCTATTTTAGTAATTTTAAAGGCTTCGAGTGTATTTTGTTCATCTTATAGGATTAGTGGTATTTTGGTCATTTTAGATATTTTGAGGGGTGTTTTGGTTGTTTTAGAGGTTTATAGCTACTTTGGTCGTTTTAGAGGTTTTAGGGTATTTTTAGTAATTTTAGAGGCTTCGGGTTATTTGTGATCATTTTAGAGGTTTTGGGTGTATTTGGGTCATTTTAAAGGTTTAGAGGTATTTTCGTCATTTTATAGGTTTTAAGGTATTTTGGTCATTTTTTAGGTTTCAGGGGTATTTTGGTCATTTTTAGGTTTCAGAGGTATTTTGGTCATTTTTAGGTTTCGGAGGTATTTTGGTCATTTTTTAGGTTTCAGGGGTATTTTGATCATTTTTAGGTTTCAGAGGTATTTTGGTCTTTTTTTAGGTTTAAGTGGTATTTCGGTTAATTTTTAGGTTTCAAGTGTATTTTAGCCATTTTTAGATTTTGGGGGTATTTTGGTCATTTTAGGTTTCAGAAGTATTTTGGTCATTTTTTAGATTTCGGAGGTGTTTCAGTCATTTTTTAAGTTTTAGGGGTATTTTGGTCATTTTTTAAGTTTAGGGGGGGTGTTTTGGTCATTTTTAGGTTTAGGGAGTATTTTGATCATTTTTTGGGTTTCGGGGGTATTTCGGTCTTTTTTAGGTTTTGGGGGTATTTTGGTCATTTTTAGGTTTAGGGGGTATTTTGTTCAATTTTTAGGTTTCGGGTGTATTTTGGTAATTTTTTAGGTTTCGGGTGTATTTCGGTAATTTTTTAGGTTTAGGGGGTATTTTGTTAATTTTTAGGTTTCAGAAGTATTTCGGCCATTTTTTAGGTTTCGGGGGTATTTCAGTCATTTTTTAGGTTTCGGGGGTATTTTGGTCATTTTATAGGTTTATGGGGTATTTTGGTCATTTTTAGGTTTAAGGGGTATTTTGGTCATTTTTTGGTTTCGAGGGGTATTTTGGTAATTTTTTAGGTTTATGGGTTATTTCGGTCATTTTTTAGGTTTAGGAGGTATTTTGGTAATTTTTTGGTTTCGAAGACATTTTGGTCATTTTTTAGTTTCAAGGGTAGCGGGGGTATTTTAGTAATTTTTAGTGGTTTTTGATCATATTTGGTCTTTTTTTAGGTTTAGGGGGTATTTTGGTAATTTAAAAGGATTTTAATTTTTAAGAGTACTTTGGTCATTTTTAGGTTTTAGGGGCATTTTGGTAATTTTAATTATTGAGTAATTGGATGGGTTGAGATTTACGCATAATAATTGGGTTGGGTTGGGTTTGGGTTAGAAGTAATTAGTTAAACGAGCAAGCTTGGAAGTTTAGTCTCAAGGAGCACTAGCCTTTTATGGCAACTGAATCATGATCGAGTAAATAGCTTAACAATGGAACCAAGTTTTATATTTGTTGAGATACAATTTTTTCATTAATGCCACATGCCACAATCCTATTTAATTACATTTATTTATTCACCAAAAAATACCAAAATATCACCCATAAATTATTTAGAGCCTCCTTGAATATTTCCCAGCCCATTGGTCCACAAATAGTTCCTATCTCATTATCTAAATTGGGCCATGATGTAAACAATCACAAAAGCCCAAAAACTCATATCTTATCCAATTTTATTATCATTATTTAGCTAAGCCTAAAACTGGCCCTACGAGCGCAATGCACACATCCCATTCTTTTTAAAGCCCAAGGCTACTTAAGTTTGACAATATTTCAAAAGCCCATTTCTCATTGGCAATATCAAAAGCCCAATTTACGTTAGCACTATTAAAAACCCAAGCTAGCTACTTGGCACTATTTAGTAAAAAGCCCAAGGTTATCAATACTTTGCAAAATACTATATCATAAGTATTTCACTTAAAGTCCAATGATGAACAATGATTTTAGTTCTTAAACCTATTGCTATAATATTACAAGCCCATGGAGTCTATCTTATAAAACCCATTGTGACTATTTATGTTACGTAACACTATTCATTTTTCCAAAACTCATGGCAAACATATATCAAGCCCATTGAGAATTATGAATTTGTGTTGCTGATATAAAAACTCATGGAAAGTTATGATTATTTATCTTAAACTCATGACATTTATTTATTTCATACTATATTATAAACCCGTGGTAATTATTTATGTTACGTAACACTATTCTTTTTTCCAAAACCAATGGCAAACATATATAAAGCCCATGGAGAATTATGAATTTGTGTTACTAATATAAAAGTTCATGGAAAGTTATGATTATTTATCTTAAACCTATGACATTTATTTATTTCATACCATATTATAAACTCATGGAATTTATATAATAAGAACTAATGGTCACTATTTATATCACAACATTCATAATATTTATTTCCAAAACTCATGGTAATTATTCACCTTACAAGTCCATTATGATTATTTATAGAAAAACCCATGAGAATATCACATTTTTCCATTACAGTGGTTGTTACCATATTTTATTTGAAACCCATAAATATTTCCTCTATTAAAAGCCATGGTAAACATTATTCACAAGAAACATTAAAGGTTACTATTTAAAAGTCCCAAAGAAAATATCATTTACAAAATAATCCACGGCAAAAATTATGAGAAACTATACAAATTGTTTTTTAAAGCCAAATGGAAATTAATACCCCAAACCTATCATAAATATTTATTGAAGTTCATGAATACATTTCATTTTTACTAACAACTAAAGCCCATGTGGAATAAAAATCCATGGCAATATATAGTAGTTTTGTTCATTTTGTAGGACTCACAATGAGAAAGCAAAAGGATAGGCCCAAGTGGAAAGAACCACCAAGTCAGAGGCCCATCGAAATACTCAGCCCTCATGGCCAAGCCCAACAAGAAATCTCAGCCAAAACAGCCCATGTGTGCAAACTCACCCCGCAAGAGAACTCCCTTTTATTCTGCCTTCCGCTGGAGAGCATCTCAATAAGCAACCAAGCTCCCAAACCAAATTAGGAGCTAGCCACCTGTTCCATCAGCCTTTCTGCCACTGCCAACTCTGACATGAACAATACCAAAGGCTGAGCTGACACCTAAAAGATAATGGGCAACAAATACCCTTCTTCTCCAAGTTTTGGTCACAACTCAAGGAAGCCATAACCAAGACTTCCAAGCTCATGAAATCCTCAACTAAATAGTTTATTTTATTACTAAAAATGTATGTAATTGATTCATGAACCAAGTCCATGAATCCCAAAAGGGGAAAATTAGGGAAAAGTGATTTGGAGGGCATAAGGGGGGTGTCCAGCAGAAGCTTCCAGCTATGGCATCAATCGTTGACACTTGGCTTGGAGTGTCAACCAAATCTCTTGAGCTCTGATCCTAGTTGCAGCAAGCAAGATCTCTAGTCCTCATACTTGCTCTAATCCTATCGGACGAAATTAATCTCCAAATCCCAGCATTTAATGCCTAGACTAGGAGCATCAGCCTCCAGCTGCATTACCCAAATAAGCAAAACACTCTAAAATCAAGTCTCACCATTTTAGGCCAAATCTCAGAGGAGATAGTCTGAGATTTTGCTGCTGTCAGACCTAGTCTCTTCTAAATTTTGCTAATCAATCCCTTAAGCTTCACTATAAAAGGAACTACCATCAACTCATCAAAGAAACACCCATCTTATCATAAAATTCCTCACCTATCATGCTATTTTCAGCTTATAAATCAGTCATTTAGTTCATAAATCAGCTTTTGATCCATAAATACCCATGTACACTTACCCCTAAACATCCCATTCCATCTCCTCAAAAATTCCCAGGGCCTTAAAATAGTCATAAACAATCCCCTTTTACACCATACCTAAAAATGGTTAAACACCACTTCATCTCTCTTCCATATTCCATATATTCACTCATACTTTCCATAAAGTCATTCCCATCACTCACTACACACATATATTCGTCATTATGGGCATGATATGGCACATAGAGATCTTATTTAAACATTTGCTGCACTAGATGGACACTCTTTCTCTCCCTTCATTCCATCCTATTTTTTCCTCTTTTACTTGTAATTATGAAGCTTTTAATCCTTATTTATTGCTATTATAATGAAGGCCATAACGTCTTGGATATTATGGAAGTTTTCCCTCATGTTGACTTAATAATAATGAGGAAAATATATGATTTTTGTCATGTAAACACATTTATTGACTAATCAGACGTTACCACTGGAGGTCTGCCATATTCACTACTAAACCATTTTCCTCTTGTGTACTTGTTATAACGGGGCCACTTTTATATTAACCGACTATGGAGGAAATGCATAATTTTTACTATGCAAATACATTTATTAATTTTCCAGACATCTACTACTAGACGTTTCTCCTGTTTACCGCTGGACTATTAATTAAGCACTTAATGTGGTGGGTCATTCTTTGTACTAGCTTATCTTTGCAAGAGGTATTTTTGGAGCCTTATTATAATCTTTGTTGGATCCAACCCTGACTTTGAGCAAAAATAGGTCTTTCACACTTCACCGATAGCCTTTAGGTCATATTCCAAGTCCAAAGTCGAGTCTCGGTCTTGACTTCCCAAATATCATATTAGTGACGAAAAAAAACGCCCCCGACAATATCAAAAGGTGGAATTGTGTCCAATCCAAAATTGCTTTTCTTAAGAATCAATTACATGATATTCCCCCGCCAATTGATTTGCATATTAGGAAGTTATATACTAAATTTTTGGTCATACTATTTCACTTCATGCATGTCGACCCAATAGATTAATAATGTGATGAATTGAAGCTAAATCTCCTAAGTTTCATCTTCACCAATTACCCTACCTTGTGGAGGTTTTTTTTTATTGGATTTGGCTTATCTTCAGTATTTTTTTAACTAGAATTTCTTTCTATTTTAATGAGAAACTATCACATCATCCACTAACTAAATAAAATATAAACATTAAAACTCACTATCATTTGTTATTATATATTTAATAAGAACTTCCGTTAGAAAAGTAATAAAAGTAAACCAATTATTTGGTTCTCTAATTTCTTATTACTAAAATGAGTACATATATAATTAATGGACCAAGTTCAGTGCCTACAACCATGCGTGTGAGAGTATGAGTGTGAATGTGGGATGGATAAGTGGACCCCAACAACAACAATAATGAGACTGACAAAGCATTACGTAGGAGTTTCATGATGATGGCTTCACGAGGGTTAGAATCAGATAATAAAGTTGGTCAGTCGGTGTACTCAAGTATTATCATGGAATTAAAATCTTTATAGCCTCTCACGCAGATTTCGCAGCATTCAACCCGATCGAAAAATGCCAAATAATACCAGCAAAAAAAAGAAAATGGCCAAATATTAGCCAGAAACTTTGCCAGACAAACATTCACATTCACTGGACCAAAGGTAAACTTTGCCAAATCAATCAGTTTGTATAATGCAACTAGATTAAGTATTATTTTTGTTTTAACAGATATTCATGTTTATAAAATATTCTTTTTAAAAAGATTAATTAAATTTATTGGTTCATGGAGTCAATTAAACAGCCATCATATGTTTTATCCATTAATCATTATAAAATCAATCTAAGGAATTGGTCTACTAATTTTCAAGAACTCACAAGATCTTGAATTCAAAATTTTTAATTCCTTAATTAATTCTTCCATTTAATTATTTGGAATATGTGAAATTGGGGGACTATGCACACCCAAAAAATAATAAGTTGTTCAAAGATTTCTAGAGACCAACCTTGAAAAAAAATCGTAAGAAAATCTTCACCCTGTTTCTTAAAAAAAAAATGTCAACCAATTTTTTTTTTTTTTTGGGATGTCGTAGAAAAAACTAATTAATTGTCAACCTTCCATAAGAGAACAATTTTTTAGAAAACAATTACATTTTTTAGTATATATTACTTTGGATCAGAAATAAATGCCTTCGCAAATTTGCTCTTTTTTTTTTTTTTTTTTTTTAAGGTCCGACCCGTGTGAATTTGTTAGATAGGGCATTTCAATTTCAAAGGGCCAATTAATAGGAGCCTCATCTAAGAATGAGATTGACGTTGACCTCACAATGCACTGATGCAGGCCCCAATTCTGAGACTGCAATGCATAATTATTACTTACATAAGACATGGGAATTAGGTTTTGTTTTGTATGATTTTGGGAGGTGGATAAAAGGCACAGTCCAAAAATAGGGCTCGTGGGAGAGACCCATTTGTAGCTAAGTTCCTAGGGTTCTGTTTCTGTGCTTTCTCTTTCCTACTGTGTTAGCAGGAGAAAGTGAAAGAGAAAGAGAATATGTGAATGGTTTTGGATTGGTAAGCAGCATATGCAGAACTTTGCTTCATCAGGATTCATTCAGGAATAAACAAATTTCAACGGTCAAACTTCATAGGCCATAGTGTCAAATTACAAGTAAAAATGCTCCAGTGTCTTTTTTTTTTTGTCTCTAAAGTCTAAATAAAAATTCGAACTATTTCAAAGTTAAGTGGCTATATTTTTATTAGTTAAAATGTTGAAATTTGTATCCACTACGGCTATAATGCATCAATTAGTAATGTTGGAATTAATTGAAAATTTTCTGGTTTATTAAGAGCATGACAAATGGCGAAATAAGGAGCTAGCATATAATTGGAAATATGAAACTTTTTTTTTTTTTTTTTTTTTGAGAAACATTGGAAATATGAAACTGGTGTGGCAATCTTTGTGATAGTTTTCAAAGTAAAAAATAATGTCTGCGATGATGACAGGATTTTTACAAGAAAATTCGAAACAGATACCCAAAGTTACAAACACCTGTTATTAATCCAACAAGTGTCTTCTATTCCATAAAAAATAAACAAGCGTCTTCTAAGCCTAAGAAGAAAGCAACATGTGAACATCCTAGAGTCTAATATCACAATAACCGTTGAAGTCTCAAGTATAAATAAGAGGCCTAATTTAAAAAAAAAAAAATTACACTGTAAACACTCTGGAGTACATACTTATTGAGATCATAGCAATTTAGTTTATTAGGAGATCTTCTTGTAGTTCATAGGGCTTAATGAATAATTTATACTTGTAAGTGTTTTCTTATAACTTTCTGATCCAGTTTAATTAAATATGATTCAAGTATTTAGTTGTTAGTCTCATTCTTTCTGAAATATGTTTGTTTCGAATTAATTTGATATTAGTTTGATTTTTAGGGCCTTTAGGCTTTGAATCCGTTTACATTGAACCTTCGAATTAGTTTACTTTTAATAAATTAGGCTTCGAATTGATCTCTTTACTATCTGATTTAACTTTTAAGATATTGGCACTAGAAATACCTTAAAATTGAATCTTGGTATAGTACCTATGAATTTCAATCGGCTTATTTTTATTTTTCCTTGTTACTTGCATTTTCTAACCAAAAACAATTCCTCATAGTGAGGTATTTTCAAACCCCCATCCTTAATCCATGAAATCAAATTCCACCTTGAACCACTTGCAATCAATATAAGTAGCTACCACACTTTTAAAAAAAAAAAGATTTATGCTCAAACAAGTAATAATATTGATCTTCAACAAAATTTTTTATGGTTAGCTATGGCTAATGAATGAAATTTAAAATTTCATATTGAATCGTTGTTGATTCAATTTGGTCCAAAAGAGTGATTTTTCTTTTTCTTTTTCTTTTTTTTTTGAAAGAATTGATTATGCTTAATATCATACTAGAATCATGAGTAATTTTAAAATGGAAAATACTAAAACAAATTCATATTCTATTACAAAAACTTTAAAAAACTAACGTGCCAACATTTAAACACAACACAAAAAATTGAATAAATAATTTAATATTCATGTTGTTTATGTGGTATCAATCATATTTTTTGTAGTAAAAAAGAAAAAAATTGGATTTGTATTTAACATTTTTTTTAAAAAAATTACTATTGTATTCAGTTTCTGAGTTGTCCATTTATTTAAATTAAATTTTCGGGCTAAATATAATAAGACAAAATGAAGGGGTTTTAGAAAACTATGCCTACATCCAAGTTTGGGGGGATTTAGCCCCAAATAGAACTTCATTCTAATAAAGCATCATACTGTATAATTCTCATTTAAATCAGTTTGTTTCAACATAAAACATTTTTTGGAAAATGTTTACCTAATTTTTTGGGTTGGCTAAAAAACTTGGTCAAACCGAAATCATTTAGAAAAAACATCCTCTTTGGGGCTGAAAATGTTTTACGGTTTTTAAGGGCGTGAAACATTTTGAGACCCAAGAGAAAAAATACCCTAAAAATGATTGAAATATTCCAAGATTTTCAAAATGACAAAAAATACACTCAAAAATTCTAAAACACCATTAAAGCCTTCATAATTACAAAAATGTCCTAAAAAATATCTTGATTCCAATCTAATGGCCAAAATATCTTAACAACCTCTAAAATGACAGAAATATTTCTTAAATTTTCAAAATAAACAAAATACACTCAAAACCTCCAAAATACCTCTCAAACCTTTCAAGTTATCAAATTACTCAAAATCTCTAATATGATAAATATACCCTATAGAAATTTCTAAAATGATGATTAAAATACTTCAAACCTACAAAATAACCTTGAAACCTCCCAAATGACGAAAATGACTCCAAAACCTCTAATATTATTGAAATACTCCTTAAAACCACCAAAATGAAAAATATACCTCAAAAATCATCAAAATGATGAAAATACCTGAAACCTCTAAAATGAGAATGATTTGCCTCAAAAATTTTGAAAGTCGCACAAAAACAACTTTCAAATGTCATTTAGAGGTTTCAAGTGTTTGTAACTTTGCATATGGGTGTGTAATTTTAATTGATAGTTTTTATTAATTGGTTTATTTATGCTATTGCATTATTATTTTCATTATACTTATTAGTATAATTTTCAATAATTTTATCGCCATATTGTCATCACCTGATTTTGATCCCTCGGGATTTTTAAAATATATTTTTGTAAAAATTGAAATGCCCAAAAACACGTTTTCCAAAATCAATTAGTACTCAAAATTTGTTGAATTTCAAAATTGCAAGACTCATTTGTAGGGATGACAAAATTCAACACGAACCGCGAAACACAACACGAAGTTAGCAAATTATGAGTTAAAGCTTAACAGGTTGGTGTTATATTCAAATTGACATGACTAACCTATTTAATAAACATGCTATGTTCTTGTCCAACCTATGGAATCCATTTGACCTGTAAGACCCGTTTAACTAAATATCATTTTTCCAATATACCTTTCAAAACCCTAAGTATATAAACTCATTAGTTGTTGTGATTTATTTTGTTAGACATATTGTGATTGATTATTTGTGATATTCAGATATGCTTTAGTTTTGAATAATTATGTTTGGCTTTTCATAATACAGATCACTTGGGTTAATACTAAAAAAAAAATTCGCTTTGATAATATCTCATAAGCGAGTCGTGTTAGAATTGAGGAATTCTAACTTATTTAATAAACGTGTCGGATTAGTATTAAACCATATAGTCGAATACTCATGAGTCAACTTGACACGCGAACGCGAATCACCACCCCTACCCATTTGTGATGATTGAACTAAAGAGTAAACCCAAAGTCAAACTTATGATCAAACACGGAAAATCAAGAATTTTGACCGGGTTTGAGTTAGGTCAATCAGATATTTGTTTTTGTGAAAAATGTTTCAAAATGACTTCTTCAATTAATTCATGGTTTAACTCCTAGAGTAGTTGATCGAGTTTGAACAACTTTGATGAAAATGTAATTGAAAATTTGACTATCCGTTTAAGACAAATTTATAGCCATCTTAAAAAGCACGGAAAAAACCTTCCAACGGATTGCTCATGGGTTGAAGTTGAACCTGAGACTAGCAAGATATTGCAAGACCAACAGGAATAAAACAGGTCAAACAATTGGCAAATTTGGCTAAGTTTTATATAGATTGGATTTGTTAAATATTACGTCATTCAGTCTTGTCAGTCTATATCTATGGAGGAAATCCTTAAGGGTTACATATTTATTATGTAAGAATGTATTACAAAACTTGTGTTACAATGAACCATAACATGAGTATATAATTATATATAAGAGACTAAATCCAAGACCACTAGTACAATTAGGAGACTTGTCTTACACACATAGTAAGTGTGGGCTTGAACCAATTACATTGAATTAACATGTCTAATATATCTCTAACATGATCATAAGTTTCTTCATTGTGAAATGATATAGATTGATGCAAGCCCTCCACTTTTGGAAAGATTACAAAAAATTCTTTAAAATGACGGGTCTCAAGTACAGAAATTCCTGACAATCCAATTAAAAAAAATAATTATAATAATAATAATAATTTGTACTTGCTTAACACAAGAAAATATTTTCCAAAGCATTTTAGGAACACAACTAAATATCAAATAATAAACAGTTTCCCCTATAAAAAAAAAAAAAAAAAAAAATCAAGGTAAACTAGTTTCCCCAAAAAAAAAAAAAAAAAAAAAAAAAACGTCAAAACAAATGAAAACGTTTGCGATTGCATTGTTTGTAGATATTAAAAGAAATAGACAAGCAAAAATATTCTCACTCTCTAGTTTGTAGTTAGGTACCAGAGAAGCATCTTCTTTCCTTCTTTTAATTTTATTTTTTATTTTTTATGAGAGAAATGTAAAATGGGTAAAACTTAGATTCTAATACCTTAGGTTCCTTAATTAAAATTTAGTCATATGGCTCTTTGACAAAATTAGTAAATAATGTTAAAACAAGAATTTTTCTGTGAGAAAACCCATTAAATTAGTGTTGAACTCAAACACTTTCTCTCTCTATTTTGTCCCCTCTTCTAGAGTGGAAATCCAATCAAAATTAAAAGGTAGAAAGTAACCACATGATTGAATTTTAACAAGTAAATTTAAGGTGCAGAACATGAAAGTATTGTATCTAAATTTTTTCCTTAAAAAATAAAGGAAATTACACTTCATCATCCTAAACTAACCCTAAATTACACTTTGCACTTTAAGTTTTTCGGATGAATGTTTTGTACCCTAAACTATAACTTTTGTTACACTTTGCACCCCGAAGTCAAGTTTGCTGTTAACTTTGATGGAAATCCAATGTTTAGGGTGCAAAGTGTGATCGAGAGTATAGTTTAGGGTGGTAAAATATAATTTTTCATTTGTTTTTAAAGATTGAGAATATGGACAATTAGGTTTTTTATATTATGTCATACTTTTTCATCTAAGTTAATGACAAACTTAATATTGGAGTGTAAAGTGTAATAAGAGTCATAGTCTAGAGTATAAAACATACATTCAAAAAACTTATAGTATAAAATACAATATGAAGTATAGTTTAAGAGGGTAAATAATAACTTCCCTTAAAAAAAATATCAGTTACAACTTAAAATAAATACAAAAAATTATTATTATTATTATTATTATTATTAATATTAAAAGTCGGAATAGAGGGTTTGATTCTGAATCCCAAGAAAACAAACTCTCATTATCCCTCCTGTGTGACCTGTCCCTTCCTCAAAATGATACATCAACCCCATTTTCAATTAAAATTTAAACAGCCAATGGATACCCTCTGCATTTATTTCAGGCTGAGAGCCTGAGAACAGTCTTCAATATATGTGTATATATATTCCCTTACCTGCACCCCCTTCCCCTCTCATGGCACTTTTCAAACAGTATTCTAGTCCAAGAGCTATCTTCACCACACTTTGGGTCCTAACCATGGTTCAGTTGGTGGATGAACCCATGGTGGCTTTGTTCATGGCCCATCTGGGTCAGGATTATAGCATGATAAAACAAACAATAATGTCATAGATGTCATGGCGTTATCTCTCCTGAGCTTTTTCTTCTTATATTTCTTCCTTCCTTTTTTGAACTCCATGAAGGCTGTTCGAGTTTTCTTGACCTTGCAAGCCCGGGAGACTAATGATCTAGGTCAAGGTAACTCTTTTCATCCTTCAAAAAGCTCAACGTGCAAAAATTTTAAGTTGAGTTCATGGAAGTTCTTGTCCCCTTCTATCCCTTCTGAGCTTGCTTTAGCATGATTTTAGTAGTGTCTTTTATGCATGAATATGTCACTGTATTATTGAGGTGTGAAATGATGATGTTTCTTGTAAGATATGTACAGTTGGTTTAAATATCAACAATATGAAAAAGCAGTTCGTTTTGTTTATGTTTCGCCTTCATCCGTACCATAAAAAAAAAATGTCAAGACGATGTCTTACTAGTTAGAATTAAGCCCCTCTACTTCATGCACTAACTCTAAGGGGCTTTTTCTTTTACTTTTTGTGGTAAATGGAAATCTACGTGTGACGAAAATACAAGCGGTTAAACATTTCTTATACCTTTGCTTGGGATTAGAAACCGGGCAAGGATAGCAACCACCAATCAATACAAAGAGTGGTGATTCTGTTACCATCATCATCGTCCTCATCATCTTCTTCTTCTTCTTCTTCTTCTTCTTCTTCTTCTTCTTCTCTTTTATTATTATTTTTCAACTCTTGTACTTTACATGTTTAAGCCAGAAGAAATATTTGGTCTCGTTCTTATCTTTCTATTTTGCCTCGCTATTGAGTGGTCCAAAATCCGAATATGTTTATTTGATTCAACCGTGAGTATTTGTGTATACAATTATGACCATCAGATTATAAAATGTATATTTAGATGAGGTTCATTCAAGTTCGACAGCCTTTTCCGCTAGGTTAGGTTCAACATCGTGGGATGAGTACAAATAATGCAATGGACAAGACCGCGCGGTATGAGTACAAAATAATGCAATAGACAGAGGTAAGCTTTCATATCACACTTCCAATAACACAATCGGATTTTGCCTGGTTAAACTGTATTTACCCTAAAAACTAACTAAAATAACCCGAGATTTTAAGTCACGATTTCAGTTACTTTGAAAAATATGTATAATACTGTTTATATGTTAGTGTAAAACACTATTCATTTTATTAAAATAATGTAAGTCACGATTTTAGTTGCTTTGGAGAATGTGTGTAAAACTGTGTTAGTGTAAAACGCTACTCTTTTTTTTTTTTTTTTTTTTTAATAATGTAATTCAACAGTTCAAAAAATGGGCGTGAACAGTTTTTATCCTTTTATATTTGCCACAATAATGAATAACCGCAGAACTTGTGGTCTACAAAGTCTGCACAATTCAATGCTTCGTTTTTTCCTTGACAAAATGACATGTTCACGCACAATTTACGATCAGCTAGCTAGTTTCGTAATTCGTACAAAAAGAAGTTTCTAAAAGTGGGTAAAATGTCTATGTAAGAGGAAAAGGTTTACGTTCGTATACACTTTCAACTCACGATTTTTTATCAGTCAAAAAAAAAAAAAAAAAAAACACTCCCGATTTTTTATTTGGGCCAAACATAAAGTCTACTCACATTTTGCTTTTTCATTTTATTTTGGATGTGTACGCTAACATATGCTCAGGATTATATATGAGACATTCAAGATTTGGTTTTGAAGCCTATAGATCCAACTCACAGAAATACAAGCTTTCTAGAGTTTTAGATTATTCTAAGCATTTCAGATTCTGGATGAGCGTTGATAACGAAACCTAAACATGGCCTACATAACTTTGCAAGCCTATCCCACATTATACAAACTTTGACCCACATTATTCACTAAGATCCCACGTAAAAAAAACTTCAATCCACCTTACTTGCTAAGAAATAATTGACCTACATTCTACGGTCATTCTTCATTTTCTGTATAAATTTAGTTAGGTTCAGGGGAGAGAGAGAGAGAGATCAATGGCTTGGGCAAATATAATTTCAGCTGCACTACCTTTGACCTATAAATAATAAATTTTACACATCCATGGCCTCTAAAACCTACCAATTTCCACATTTAAATGACATATACATTTAGCAAAAAAATTGACATATACAAAAAAAGAAACATTACATTCAGATGTAAAACAGATATTTTCAGCTTAATTTCACCGCTGGTCTCATATTATTCTGATCTTTCCCTCTTAACTTCTCAAGCCACAAGAACTAACACCTTAATCGTGCCCTGACTATTAGCAGTTAGCATGGTAGGGCTATCGCTCTTCCAGCATACAGCACTAATAAAATAAGATGCCATATCATCATCTGCATCATCCAAATCGGGAGAACCAAATCTATGCCGAGTCACAGGCCTGGAGATTTCCTGCGGAGTGAACACCAAAACTTAGCTTTGTTTCAAGGTTACATGTTGGAAGACTGCTGCTTCGGATATTACTAACCTTATGGTAGACAAATACTTCATTTGTCTCACTGCCACATGCAATGTATTCGCTATTTACTGTAAGGCCAACAAAGTTTTTCTCATTTGTGTGTCCTCTAAAGGTACGAACCTGCAAACATCATTCCAAAGAGGAAATTTGAAGACTTTGTCATTGTATTAATTTAACACTAATATCACAGCAGTATAATAATAACAACAATAAATTAATTTTAAAATAAAATAAAAACACCACTGCCTCCCACAGCCAAAAATTCAGAACTGCCATTAGTTTGCTGAATTCCATTTCCATTGAAGTAGGAAAAAGGTGAGGAGTCATGCATTTTCCTTTCAATTAGTATTTAATAATTCATATATTGTAAGAAACTCATCAACTAGAGTTCATACGGATGAATAGAAGGAAGACCAAAGGTTAAATCTTCTGGCTATCGATGGCTACAAAATTGTCTAAAAGCCTTTGTTTTACTGACAATTAATTTGTCTAAAAGCCTTCAATGGAGCATCAAGTTACTGACAATTTTTGGTGCACACTGCAACTGCCGTCTTCCAATAAGCTCTAGGTCAAATAACACCTTCTCAAGGGAGGGGGGATTTGAACCTGGATGTCTTGGAAACAAATAGGAGGTGCCAACTAGTTGAGGTGCATGGTTCTTGGCTATGTACCATACACATCTAATCTAAACTGTTAACATAAGATATTACCTTATTTAATATATATTTTATAATAATTGATGAACTGTTAAGATTGGGTAAGTACGGTACTTTAAAAAGTGTGTATACACAGACAGACAGATAGATAGCTACGTATATATGCATGTAGTACTTACTGGCAAATTTTCCTTCACATCCCATAACCGTAATGTGCTGTCTGTAGAAGCAGAAGCAAGCTCATTGTTTGATAAGAATTTCACATATGAAACAGCTTTCCTGTGCCCACTGAACACATGGACTGGATGACTGATGTTTCTTAAATCATAATAGTGGATTTGATGATCTGCTGAACCAACCTGAAGGGAAATAAAAAACAGAATGTTTTAGAGGCTAGATTCCAAAGTAGATCAAATATTAAGAAAACATATCCATGCCATTAGATAAGGCTATGTATGACTGATTTTAATTATAAAAGTAGAATGTGAAATTTTTGTATATGGGATTCAAAATTTGGAAAATAGTTATCAACAGATTACCCATGACTTTAAAATGCAATTACAACATAAGTAGGATCCTTTGCTGCACAATAGGCTTATCCCCATAACACCAAATCCACCAAAAATAGTCAAATAGCTGATCTTGTTTATGCATGCTCATGCACACAACTTTACATGTGGATCAAACCAAAGAATAGCACTATTACACTGATCATTGTCTCTCTCTTTTTTTTTTTTTTTCGGGGGGGGGGGGGGGGTGGGGTGGATGGGGTATGACAGGTATGTAATGCACTACACATTGTCAGCAGTGCTGACCAAAGCACTAGTTCAGCTCCACATTGATTTGTTGTGAAAATCAACAAGAATCCAATGCAATATGACTTAGCACCATACATTTGTCTTCAAAAATGTAAATGAAAGGCACATACCGCAATGTAATTGCTAGATCCAGGATTATATTTGACACAGCATATATTTGCTTTCATATCAATATTAAGAACGCTAGCTTCATGCTTTGTGCACCAAACTTTGACCTGTTTGTCATACACAGAAAAGATGCAGCATATGGTTAATTTAGAGAGGGTCCACAACTGCTTAAATATCACATGTTGAAAAGGACATAAACCATGAAGTATTCAAAAATTCGACATTTAATCCAGAATCTAGATGTACAGACAAAAGATAAAATTTAACCAGGTCATTTGTATTTGCTTGATCAATTATTACCTACTAATTTTCTCCTCACACAATGAGCAAAGTTTTACATTTTACCTCTGGCTATGATTTTGCTAATGTTGATATGATGGATTGACAATAAGCCTAGGAATCAAACTAGACTTATGCTTAGTTCATGTGAGGCAACTTTCTTCATGCCTTCCAGTTAACCATAAGGAAGTACCAAGTACACATAAAGGAAATAAAGCAGTCCAAATGCTTAAATGGCACATTTATACCAACTGGAGGAAAATAGGAGTCACGTAATTAGTGTGGACTATCAGTGAAGCTCACCCATGGAAGAGAGCACATCAAACACGCAAAACCAAAAACCAGATGCATATTGCACTTAGTTTCATTACAGTACTTTACTGCAATGTCCAAAATTGGTGTATTGGATCATTGATAACAATACACTCATGTCCACCAATTTCACACTATGGAAATTTTTATTTTTTGTTTTTTATTTTGATAAGTAAGAATAATTTTATTAAAGAAAAGACTAAAATAAAGATTTATGTAGAAAAAGACAGCGACTCTAAAAACATTGAAATGGAGTCACTATTCATAAGACCCCATTCACAAGATCAGTAAAGTAAGATACAAGTAAAAGTTACCAGCAACTGAATCCTCACATTCAATTTTGATTATGAAGAAGTGTAAAAATGCATTTAAACAAACTATTAGTGGAGAGGCCTACTAGAACAAATACCCAATCAAGTCTGAAGCCCAACCGATGTGGGATTTCCTAACACATTCAATTCATTAATTTCACATGTAAACAGAGCATATTATCTCCTCAACTTGTCATCTCAGAATGCTATCAAATGCTACTTGATAGATAACTAAAGCAGCAGACTTGGTTAAGATAGAAAGGTATGTTGCATAGTACCTTATAATCATCACTACCAGATACAAGCATTGATGGTTCTGTACGTGAAAAATCAACACTCCATGCACGTTTTTCATGCTCTTCATACTCCATCACACTCTGGAAAAAGGTACATGTTACTGAGATAAGAATCTTAGAGGAATAAAAGCAGACTATATGAGTAATAGAACAAGATTAGCCATGATTCTTCTAATCATTACCTGCCGAGTATTTACATCCCAAACCGTCACAATTCCCTCATAATCGCTACTAGCAATGTAGTTCTTATCAAAGTTGTTCCAACTCAAGCAACTTAGTTTTGAACGCGTTGACATCTCCACAACAGGATAGTGCATATTAGCAACTTCATTCACAACCTAGAAAGCAATAGCTAGAGAACAGTCACCAACCCAACTCAAGAGAAATATATAGTAAATAGTGCATTTTATCAAACTGATACATCAGCACTAGAGCCCTGAAGTAGAATCTGTTGCCATTAAATGAACGACTTAATCAAACACAATATAGGCCTCCGTCAGCGGAGATTCACCAATAGTTGAGGCAAAACAATCAGAACTTCCATTTGCAGAAAGCAATATGAAAATTTATTGGAAGACATAGAAATGGCCACCAAAACTAGGGAATATCCTTCTTCAAGTGATCAATTTACATAATGATTACTTCAGCTAGTTTCAAACATAGTAGATATTTAACAAGGATTATGTAATGAAGTCAAAGAACTTTGAGTAGTGTTAGCCAACCAGCCCATCATTGTCTCTTGTATGTCCTGTGCATCCAGTCTAAGCCAACTTTCTATCCCACTTATGCTCAGCAATTATGGGTAGAACCAAAAAGCGAAAGTAAAACAGTACTTTAAACCAAAACCTTACCGTGGAGAAGTCAAAAACTTTTATGCACCGAGAAACTCCAGCGGTAGCAAACAACTCATCATCACGGTCAAATTCAATGCTGCAATAAAACATGGTCAATTCTAAAGTCCAGCAGATTGTAATAATCATGAAAAAGCTATACAACACACACACACACAGAAGCTACATCAAAAATTTAAGAAGCAACATCCACAAAGTCTCATATTGACAGCATTGCATGCCTACACGAATCATTTTTTTCATATTGCTCTATCTTTCCACTCAATTACAGACCATCATTACTCACAACAGACTTTCATTTCAACTTTATCTGGTCCTTGTAACAGAACAACTCTTTTCTCCATTAACTATAAGTAATAATTTTCCAACTACCAGGGTAGACTGTAAATGTCCAACAAAACTATTTTCTCGTGTTAAAGATTAAACAAAGAGCTGAGATTTTATATTGATTTTTTAAGTTATAAAATTATATTCAACTGAGAGGACACAATAGTACAACAAGAGCAGGGATTTGCTTTCTTAGTCATTTGTGACATGACGATACACTGTTTCTCACATGTATGTGCATGTCTCACACTAGAACTTATATTTGGGGAGCAAAAATGCACTAACACTCTGTTTGTTTTGGCGATAATGTTTTCTAGAAAATGAGTCATTTTCCAAAAGGTATTATTTTCTATAAAACTATCTCATTTTTCTATGTTTGGTAGCAACTTTAAATGAGTTGAAAAATAATCTTCTAACTTCCCTTATTTAGTTTGCTGCGAGATAGAGTTGTTTTCCAAAAAATTTTAGTGGAAAACAATCTCTAAAAATAAGCCTTACTTTTTTTTGTTGACCAAAGATAGTTTTCCTTTGACTAATTTTTTTTTTATGCTACCAAATACTAGAAAACACAGAAAACTATCTTTACACAAGGTTTTCTATCGAAACAAACAAAGTAAGAATAAATATTGTTGAGTTATTGCATTGCCTTCTAAGTTACCAAACTGTCAATGCATTGATAGAACAGGTTTTTAAGTGAAAGTAATCTTAAAGTTTAGTACTTTACTTCAATTACTATTAAATACATACAGGTACACGAATTAATGTATAAATTATTTTGTGAATAATTTCAAATGGCCAAACCAAACAAGTTTATCAACCCAAACATTCAAATCCAAAGGGCCAATCATGATGTGCAAAACAATTAACTCACCTTGATACTATATTGGCTGAGTGGAATAGATCCCCGTTCCTAAGTTCAGCTATGACCCTCAATCGACTGTTTCAAAAGATCAAAAGAAAATTGCAGATGAACTACTCGTAGATGAAAATAAAACTCGATAATATAGCTAACTCTAAAAAAGAAATTGAAGATTGAAAACATACCTGTACTGAGTGAAGGTAGACAACACCGATTGGAAATCTGCAAGGCCAGCGTTATAACCCTCTCTCGGTATAATACTTTTATCCTTTTCTTGCTGATTATGTGGTTTGTTTGCCAATTGACGTCGCTTTTGTAGGTAACACTCTTGTAGGTCATTGAACTGTAGCCAAAGAACAAAATATGAACGATTCTCAATAGAAGAAAAATATGAAGATTTAGGGTTAAGTGAGAATAATTAGGAAGAGAATAATAGAGAGAGACAAAGAGAAAGGAAAGAAAGAAGGCCCATACCTTAGCATATATTTAAATTAGGGTTAATATCATGATGACAAAATTACCCTTATTAACATGCTAATATGAAAAAATAAAACTAACTCTTAACATGGGACATACATTGTTTTCCTTCCTGGTAGTTTCAACTATACAATTCTTGCAATAATAATCAATGTGATGCAGAACACTGCAACCATGAAATTGAAGAGCATGAAAATAAAGGATAGAACCCTATGAGTCAACACCTAGGCTTGCTTGGAGTCAGCACCAAGCAAAAGAAAACCTCCAGAAGTCAGCACCCAAGTTGTAGTCAACACCATACCATGGAGACAATCTCAATAGAAATTTTATTCATCAAAATAATCCCCCTTCATAGGAGTAAAGTACTTTGCTTATATAGGCTACTAAAGCCCAATTCTAACTGGCATAGAAAACCCTGATTGACTAATCATAAAAATACCCTTGAATTTAAATTAAAATACTATTAAACCTAAAAAGATACTAGAGCCTTAAATAAATACAGTTGACCCCAAAAGTAAATTAAAATAAATCTTTCCTTGTGCTTCCCACATCACATTGCAAATATGCACTAAACCTAATCACCCTAGAAACACTTGTTTTACAATAAAGTCCAAACTAGCATATACCAAGAACAGTTTCTGAATATACATCCTGAACATTTGCAGGCAGAATCAGACTGTACCTGAACCTGGATATTTATTTTTTTAGTTTAGTTCGGCAAGAATTTTATTGCTTCTATATAACTATTAGATTAAAAAGATGCCCATGCCACGCCCAAGGGGACTCCAACAAAGCACAAGTATACAAGACACAAGTATACAAGAGAGGAGATCCCATGCATAACAACATTAAGATTTCGGATAGCATTTAAT
The DNA here is from genome assembly GCA_030021035.2 of Notholithocarpus densiflorus. Taxonomy (NCBI): domain Eukaryota; kingdom Viridiplantae; phylum Streptophyta; class Magnoliopsida; order Fagales; family Fagaceae; genus Notholithocarpus; species Notholithocarpus densiflorus. The sequence goes on along the minus strand of JARYZH020000277.1, from coordinate 9,334 downwards.
ATGAAAACCAACATACAAAGTGATATAGTAGGTTTTTGACGGTTTTCACTTTTCAGTGTCTACCCACTAGCACTAGCTAACATTGAAGTTCACAGATTAAAGATGGTTGCCAGGCACAATAACTATTCAACAAAGAAAACAACTAGGATAATATTTCTATAGATGAAACCAAATAAGATAACAAACCTGTGCATGGACCCGCTTTTTTCTTGCTACAGATGAACTGGATTGGTTGATGAACTGTGAGTCTGATCCACTTAAAGCATCCTTTCTCTGTAATCCGTGAGAGATTACTTGAGACTTTCCGTCTACTTTCTTATTTTGAAGATTCCATGTAGCCAACCCCTTACGTGCATTTAGTGAACCAGTGCTAAGCTCACTGGTGTTCTTATCTATTGATGATGGCCACGGTTTTCTCACACTAGAATCATCTCCAAGCATACGCAGTTTCACAGAATACCTGTCCCTTGCACAATACAACTCCATTCTATGTCTCTCTACAGCAGTTACGTCTTCTTTAATAAACTGGAGATCAGTTTGTACCTACAAAAGAAAAGGAATTCTTATGACCTAAATATCAATTAATGTTATTGTTTCAGTGAAGATTGACCAAAAGCTGGTTAACCTAAAGTAAAAAAACACATAGGCAGGAGTGAGGGCACCTAATTTGATGAGTCCACCTGATATCTCTAAAAGACATCAATAAGTAACCATCAGCTTATGGGGGAAAATGCCACCTTTTATGGCAAAACAATGCAATAGGTCCCCAAACATAATACATGTTTATGAAGACACCAAAGAAAGAGGGAAAGCAGGTAGCAAAAATTACTTGCCCAAATCAACATGACTAAGCTGTAAAAAGAGGGCCAAAACTGAAGGCAACAAACCTCATTCAGCTCATCAACTTTTTGCTTCCTTAAACAGTGCAAGAAGGTCATCAGTATTTGCATATTTCTCTCGGCTTCTTCTTGTTCCATTTTCCTCTTCTTCTCTGTAAGGAGCAATAAGAGGGTGTCTAGCTCCTTAATCGATACTTCACAACCCTGCCACATTTTCATTAAAAAGATGATTCATAAAGTTTCTATTTTCCTAATAGTTAAGAATTTTTATTAAAACAAAATGGGCAAAGCCTAGTACACAACATGAGGAGTATACAAGGGACCCATCAAAGAATGTGTCTAAAATTACAAATATCTAGAGAAAAATAAAATAAAATACAATATAAAAGTACAAGCATGAATATGCAAGATTTTATGAATTCTTTTCTTTTTTCTTTTTTCTTTTTTGATAAGTAAGATTTTATGAATTCATTTTAAGCTTATGAACTTAGGATGTCTCACAAACACAATTTATATATATACAAGTGCTGCTGTAAAAAAAGGTCATCGCACTCTGTTTGTCCTATCAAAGTAATGCACTCTAGGAAATTACAATCTCATATCGGGACAATAACAAGGAAATTTATCATTAATTAAATAGAAACAAGAAAGAACTACATAAGCCCTAGGAAGCACGGACACGGATAAAATTATAACATAAAACAGTCAGTACAACACCGGTGTAACACGGATATGACACAGGTACGGCACCCTAAATGAAGTGTATGTGCTTTCTAGCATATGCCAAATCAATCCAAGAATAAAACTAATTAACCATATAGAATGATACTAAAAGAAAATAGACTGGACCCTTAGGATCACAACATAGAATAAATGGTCCCATAAGACAATCTCGATATGCAAACTGGAGCAGGATAAGCAAATGTAATCATAAAAATACATATTAGTCCCTTGAAAACTGACCTGTTGTAATGAATGACGAAGATGTTCCACAGGAGAAGCAGTTTTTGATATTTGTTGAGCAGAAGCCTTCTTCAGTAGCTACAAATGTGGTACAGAGAAACCGTATAACAATAAGCTGCATTTTGAAGTAGTTAATTTCAAGATACAAATAATGCAAAGCATTATACGTGTTCAAACTACACATATAATCCAAAATAATGATGCTGGTTTGTTCTTTTTTTTCTTTTTTCTTTTTTTAACAAGTAACGATGTTGTTAGCTATAGTAATTTCACAAAAGCAACTAAACATGGAAAGGAAGTTACATAAACTAAGCCATTAGGTTCAAATTTGGCGTGTCCACACGTTTAGCTTATACTACATAAAAACCTTAATAAGTAATTCCTTCTTTTGCAAAATTTACTGAAGAACTTTCACAATTTTGAGCTCACTTACATCTAACATTATTTTATGGTAAAAAAAAAAAAAAAAAAAGTTAGCACTTAGCACGACCAAATGAATCACAATCGGCCAATCCAAGCCACATTACAAAGACAACTGACAGTGATTTTTCAACATTAATTATTCGCTAGTGAATGATTTGGATTTAAATTTTTAGTTTAAATGACTTGAATGAAGAATAAAAAAGTACAAGTTCATTGTATTTAATCCTGACTAATAATACGAAATTGAAATGACTAGTGAATTTGAAATAAACTCTCTCTCTCTTCTCTTATAACTGGTGAATTTCATATTAAGCAAAGCTAATTCTCGAATAACAACTTAAGCGGCTAATTCAAAGTATCAGGCATAGTCAATGGTAATTCGAAACTGTTTTCCTCACTTACCTCTGAAATTTATTTGATATAGAGAAGAGAAAAGAGATTATAGCAAAGCACTTGAATCCAATTCTATTCAATTATTAATTAGCTATAAATTAAGCAAAATTGGCCACATTACAAGGCAATTGGAACTCGTTTTTATTTTAAGCATCAATCATACACTAAATTAATCCAAAACATTATTAGGAGTAGTCAAAGCAAAATTCCGAAGTTAATTAGGATTTAGAGGAGAAGGAACCTTGTCGAGCAAGAAGTTGGGGAACAGGTTGTGGATGGTGAGGGGCTGTGAACAGCAAGGGCAATCGCTCTTGTGGCGAAGATGGGTGAAGATGCACATGTAGCAGAAGCTGTGGCCGCAAGCTGTGAGAAACGCGTCTTTGATCATCTGCATGCATATTGGACACAGAAAATCCTTGTCCAGCTCGTCCCACCTTTCAACGCCGGCTTCTTTTTCAGCACGAGTTAATGCCGCCGCCGCCGCCGCTGGGGATGGCGATCGCTTTGGTGTCTCCGGAGATGGCTTCACCACTGCGGGGACTACAGCCCCCGTTGAAACTTCCTCCATATCTCTCTATGCGTGTAGAAATTCTCTCTCTCTCTCTCTCTCTCTATATATGACTATATCTCTCACTGTGTCTGTGTGGAAATCATCAGCTTGTTTGGAATTGAAATGTGAGAGCGGAAGAGAGAGAAGAAGAAGAAGAAGAGTGGGAGTGGGGCCCATAGTTTCGGTTGTGAGGGTGAGAACCGCCCACGTGATCAGGCTCAGCGCTTCCTAAATTTTGTTTTATTTTGCCTTTTAAAATTTTCACTTTTGCTTCTATATATTTAATTTCAATATTATATTTCAGATAAGTGGAACAACATTAGTGTTTGTTCAAGAACCGCTTATCTATGAGGATGTTTTTCTCTTCAAAAAAAGAAAAAGAAAAAAAGAACAGCTTATTTATATTTTTATTGAAAATGTATGAAAGTATACATGTATATTGAAAAAGTGATAAAAAGCAAAAAAAAAAAAAAAAAAAAAATTTTAAAAAACTATACATAAAAACTAAAAGTTAAAGTTAATGCTAAATACACTCTATCACTGGATTAAATGTTAATAGCATATGCATCATCTCAAACAAAATTTTTTTGTCTATTTTAACATAAATTTTTTTTTATTTTACATACCCACTTTTCAAAACATTTCACATCAAATTATCTTTTTTACATTACATGTCATTAAAATATCAATTTTTCTTGATTTTTTAAAATTATTTTTATTTCTTTACACACAACCACCATCTACTCTCTTCTTTCATCCTTAAAAAAAAAAAAAAATTAAAAAAAAAACTAAGGTTGTTTTTGTTTTGGGTGTAAAAGAGCTACGGAAAATATTTTACACCATCGATTGTGTTTGGGTTGGTCAAAAAACTCAGTTAAATTGAAAAGGAATTTCAGTTGACACGCCCTTCATTGTAAAACCATTTATACTTGTATATTTCACCTTCAAACAAATTACACCCATTTTTAGCTTCTACTCTGAGAGCTCACCGCCACCCCTCTCTCTGATTCCACTGCCATCCGTGGCCGATCCTCTCACCGCTGATCAAGGTAAACTTTTCCTCCATCTTCCTCTCTCTTCCTCCCTCTACCTCCATCTTTCTCTCTCTTCCTCCCTCTACCACCATGTCACAATCTGACCTCGCTCTCTCTCCCTCTCTCACAATCAATGTCTAATTTAAGAAAGATTGAATTCTTTTTGTTTTGTTTTTTGTTTCTTTTGTATATATATTGACATTTTCTATTATTATATTTGTTTGGAAGATGAGAAAATGTGTTTTTCAGAGGATTTTAGGAACACAATCAAACACCTTAAAATATTTTCCAAATCATTTTTTGGGATGAAATCAAACACCTGAAAATATTTTCCTTTTAGAAAAATATTTTACCCTCTAAAAACATTTTACATTGAGCCAAACACAGCCTAAATGCAAAATAAATAGTATTAGTATAAATTTACACAGTTATTGTAGCAAGCTATTGTAAATTTACATAATTATACATTGACTAATATAGGTCACTTTTGAGTAAAACTGTGTAAATATAACACCTATGATAATACCAATGGAAAAACAAAACCAAACATTAAAAGGTCCAAAAGTATGCTTTAATATCCTTTTTTTTGAGGAAACATTCTTTCTTGTTTCTCTCTTACTCCATTTGCCGTAATTATTTCCTGACAAGGATGCTTCATTTACAATATTTTTTTTTCACAAAAGTTGCATTAAAATGTTTGTGTTAGTTTTCTCACACACCATTAACATCACTTTGTTTTCTTCCGATACTAATAATTTATCAGCTAATGGTGATCACGTAATTGCGCTACCACGCTAGAAGGAGCCAGGTTAATTAAATGGAGTACTTGTTAAGGCAAGAACAACTGTACAACTAAACCAAGTTGGGCAGTTGTTGTGGATTAACTTTTAATTTAGTTTATATAATTTATTTGTTAATGTATTCTATTTATTTATTTTTAATAAATAGACAAAATAAAATTTCAGTGAAAGTAAATTAATCCAACACACACACTAAACAGTAAACAGACTATTTTCACTTGTAATGTAATCATTTCTATATATCCTTCTTATCATATTCTTACTCAATCTAAATTTGATTTTCTTTTTTGATGGAAATGCATTAATACATTTTTATTTTCAAAAATGATGATTCGGATACATTGTAGATATCTTGTGAAAGAAACAGAATTGTAGTTGCATTTTAGCGTATCATACATCTCCACCCCTATGAAGTTTAAACTGTTACAAATAAACGTGGATGGCGTAAAGCTGAAAGGAGTGGGTTTTAAATTAAGGGCATCGGGGTGTTGGTACCGTAAGTGATTATCATTATCAATGGAGCTGTATTAACTGTGCCCTATGCGAAAGAACTCATGTAGGTGTGGGCACTGTGTTGGGTTTTGTGGAGCCTAATTGTGTTTGATTCGGTTGACGACCCGATCCGACCCGATCCGAATAATGTTACGTGGTTTTTAATGGAGATTTACTGAGGTTTAGTCCATGGAGCGGAGGCTTGGGCCATTGCCCCCGGGAAAAAAAATTTGGCCCGTTTTGTAGCCCATTGTGAATCTTGTGCGCAGGATATAGAAACCGTTTTTGGTGATTAGGGTTTTGTTATTGTTGTTGTCGTTCTTGAGAGACTGAAACACTGTAACCGCACTTTGTATTTTCCCTGATAATAGTGAAATCCCTGCAACTCCGTGGACGTAGGCAAATTGCCGAACCACGTAAATATTGTCTTGTGCGTGTGATTTTTTCCTTTAGCGTGTGTTTTCTCTATTTTTTTGTTTCTCACAGGTTGGGAATTTCGGTTAATTCCCTACACACTGAGGTTTGAGCTTTGAGGAATGAGGAATCAAAGGCAGTTGTTGTGGTGAGAGCTAAGTTTAGTTATTGGCTTATTATTGCTAAGTAATTTCGGCCTTGCATTCATAGATGCTCCAATGTGGATCATTTCATTGAGGATGCAATTAAAATAGCAGTACTGTAGTTAGAAATATTTTTCCATATCTGGGGCGAATTTAAATTTATCAATAATTTTAAAGTCCATACTCTATACAATAACACACGTGTGTGTATATATATAGAGGATTTGTAGTTTAAGCATGCCATTAGCAGAATTTATTATATAGAGTAAATGGTAATTTACACCGTAAAGTTTAGAGTCATTTTGATTTTTCCCTCTAAGTCTAATGTAACCTTATTAACGATTTGAATAAAAACAGTTAGAGCACTCACAGCAATGGTGATATATAGGTATAATAGTATTTTTTAGCTCTCAAACACCAAAAAACCATGATGCAACAGTGGAGCTAAATCTAAAAGATTTAGCTCCTCAGCTACAGTGCACATCTATCTTTAGATGTGCACTGTAGCTCACAGGTAAAAAAAAAAAATATATATATATATATTTTATTACACTTTTCTCTTTTCTCTCATTAAAATAAAAATTTCCTTTTCTCTCTATCTCTCTCTCTCCAGCTTCTCTCTTTCTTCTTTCTTCCTCAATTTTTTTTTCTCTCTAGCTTGCCGGCCAGCTCCCTCATCTCCCTCATCCCTCAGCTCGCCGGCTAGCCCCCTCATTGCCGATCTGTTCCGTCGACCCAGCTCGCCGACCCACGCCAAGCCCCATCGCCGATCTCCCCAAGCCCCATCGCCCAGTCCATGCCCCTCCGCCGACCTCAATGTCACCGGCCCAAGCCGACCCAAGCCCCAAGCCTCCGACCCACGCCTTCGCCCAGTCCTTTGATCAGACCCACGCCGCCCAGTCCTCCCCACTCCACCGATCCACGCCTCCGACCCAAGCCTCCACGCAATCCTCCGATCAGACCTATGCCATCTCTCTATTCTCTTTGCTATGATTGAGTTTGTTTGTTTGTTTTTTTTTTTTTTTTTTTAAATGTATTTTCATATGGGTTTGGTGGCTGTGGTGGTGGTGGTTGATTTTGGCTATGGTAGTGGTGGTGGATGATTTTGACAGTAGGTTTGTGGATTTTGGTTGTGGTGACTGGTGGCGATGGGGTTGTGATTGTGGTTGTGGTTTTTTTTTTTTTTTTTTTTTTATTATTATTCTATGTTGTGTTGTGGTTGCCAAAGTAGAGTGGTGGTTGTGGCCAGTGGTGGTGGTGGTGGTGGTGGTGGTGGCTGTGGCTGATGGTAGAGGTGGTTGGTGCTGTGTATATTTTTTTTGGTAGTAGGATATATTATTTTATTGTAGTGGTTATATTATTTTATTGTGATGTTTATATTATTTTATTGTGTTGAAAGCTAAAATAGATCAACTGCTGTAGCATGTGTATAGGTAAAATAGATAAAGTAACTTTTGTTGGTGCTAAATAGCTATATTATAGATCCACTGCTGTGGATGCTCTTATATCCATGTTTGGTGCGGATGTGTTTGTAAAGTGTCAAAAAAAACCTACAATCTTAATAATCACTAGTCCAATCAAACATGACAAATCATTCAAAAATATAATCCTTAAAATCTATTTCTCTCAATCACTTCCTTTTCCAACCTCCCACCCCCATCATTCGCATCTCTTTCACATCAAAAAGCCCAAAGATATATCTTGTCATTGGTTGTTTTTAAAACTTAAAACGAAATTGCTCCATGGGGTTGTAAGATTAAGGAATGTGGATTTCATGATGGGTTTGATATCTAATTGCTGAGTATGGCAGTCGTGAAGGTTTTTTTTTTTGGTAGAGTTTACATTATGTTTGGTTGGGGTAAAAATGAGAGAAAATAAAATGAAATTAATGGAGTTTTCCGCTTGAGCCCACCATTTTTTTTCCCTCTCAAATTGGGGATAAAAAATGAGAGAAAATGTTAATGATAAGGAAAGTCCAAAATTGTCCCTAATTTGCCATCTTTCTACTTTTAATAGTTGAGGTAAGGGGAGATTGAACCTTAGACATCTCCGTTGAAAAGATCATAAAATATTAATGAAACAAAAAAATTAAGAAGTTTTAAGTTTTAACACGTTAAAACTACGTTGTTTTTTAGCTAAGGTGGCTCTTAACATCCACCTTAGCATCAAACATGGATGTAAATATTTTTTTCAAATTGTTACAAAGTGTTAGGGGTTCAAATCTAAATTTTTAAATATTAAAGGGCAAAATCAAAAAGACCCAAAATTGTAAGGTTGCAAATTGCAATTTATATTATTGTATATAAGAAATCAAGTTAGTTTTATAAAATTCAAGATGAATATTTTTTTTCTCTATGTCATGTGTAATTATCCTTTAAATTATATTAATCATAATTAATATTATTTAAAATAATTATGTGTAATTATCTGTGGGGGTCAAAAACACAAAGCACACTGGGGTTGCTAAGTGTAGCGTAACGAATTAGTTCACCCCAGTCCAAAGCACGCAAGACTCGGGCCCAATAAGTTCACTGCAATATGTATTTGTAGAGAGTGGGCTTAAGAATTAGATTCGAATGGTGAGGGCTTCGTTTTTCCTATTCTCAAAGATAAACTAAGAAGCAGATTAGAAGGCCCGAAGCACACCAAAATAACTTGGAATAATTCTGTTTTATTTAGGTCCGAGGAGGAATCCTTTTATTATGTTGTTCATGTTATAAATCTTCTTTCTTTTTCCTTTTGTTTTTCTCTCTCTTCTCTTTCTAAAAAATCCGTCCCCCCTCCAATGGAGGAGGAATGGCATTATATAATCATATTCTAAGCATCCTATCCTTACACTTGTCATTCATCTAAGGTGCCCCTTCATTCTTATCCCCCCAGATCTTTTCTTTGGCCTCCCTGTGAGAGGTCATAGTCTTGGTAGCACTGTTCAGAGGTCTTCTCCACATAAATGCGGCCAGAAAAGTAGTTGCAGGGTATTTAATGTGGTGGTAGCAGCTTTTCTTCAGATATTTTCGAGGATCTTTTCCTTCCCAGTAAGCTCACCGAGTTTGTTTCTATCATAGGGGATTCCAGGAAGATTACTTTAGCCACTGGGATTCTTCCTTGAACTGAAAACTTTATATCCGAGGACTATACCCTCCTCGGACGGAATCGCCGGTCCTATGTGCGAATCTTTCGAAAGTAGAATGCTTTGATAGCTGCCACATTGCTCGGCCCATGAGACCTCCTCGGACCAAGCCCACGGCCCAAGATGCGTGAATCTTGGTTATTTGTCCCCACA